>JAFFZH010013089.1:0-32805 GCA_018420115.1 Euura saliciscinereae
TTTTTTTTTTTGGTCTTGCCTACTTCTTGCTCCTGGATTTTCACTTTTTTTTTAATTTTATTTTTTATTATCATCTCTGTTTATCTTTTTAAGTGCTCCGCGCTTACGCCGTGACGAACAAACAACATATACCTACGCTCCTCGAATACATGTACATATCTACATTCATCACTAGACAACAAAAGTAATAAATATGTTATATACTGTCGTCAAAAAGACGCGACTAACGATTATATCGAATAATAGATTTTACTAGACAATTTTTTTTTTTTTTCTACAATCTTTCGTGTTTTTTAATATAATTTATTCACCTGCGTCAATGATCCAAAGATGTACGTGTGATTATGTGATTACAATAATCGGATACTGGAATTTGTCAAAATGACTCGATGATGTATCGATTTATCGAGGGGGAAATAACTCGTTGAAATAACGTGTCAATAACCGAGGAAATAACTGAAATAATGAGAAATAACTGAACAATGAGAAATAGTTGAAATAATGAGAAACACAATGAAATGATAAGAAATAACTGAAAAATGAATGAAACAATGTGAAATAACTGAAGTATGTGATAAAAAAATAACTGGAATAATGAGAAAAAACTGAAGTAATGCGAAATAACTGAAATAATGAGAAATAATTGAAACATTGAGAAATTAGATGAAATATTGAATCAGATAATGAGAAAAAATTTATTATAAGTAAAGAAATTGATCTAGAAAAAAAAAATATTGTTTAAAACGAATGAAATAACTTGAAATAACAAAAATAAAATTGCGAGAATTTTTTTTTTATAAATTAAAACAAAGAAAATTAATTTGGAACAAAAAATTCAAATGAATGGGAGAATTTGAATTATTTCCTAATAAAAAAAAAAAATGTGTTAGTCACAAATCTTGACTTATTTCCACCTCGCGATTTTTACATTGACTGCAATAAAAAATTGTGAGTTATCCTTTGTATTATAAATTTGTAACCACCTTTGGCGTGGTATCGGCGTATAATATATGCACGCGAGATGCCAGAGGTCCGCGGTAACAGTAAAAAAGTTTGAAGAATAAAAAAGGCGAAAAAAAGATAAGCAATAAAAAAAAAAAATTGAACAAATCAAGTTGGAGGGATAACGAATGCATGGTTAGCCACAATTAGCGCCGGAATCAATCGGTGCGCCTGCGGTTCGGCCATCAATATACATAATCGAGGCGCCATTAGCACGCTCTGGTAACGGTGCGGGGCCCCGACGCAACGTTCACGTTCACGTTCGTATACACGCACTCGAACGAAACACACGCCCGTGACGCGTTCTCCGCCTCGCGGTTCCCGATCCCGTTCCCGTTCCCGTCTTCGTGTTCGTGTTTGCGTGCGTGAAACTCTCGACCAACACGCTGCACCACAGCTATACGAGACAAGAGTTCTTTTCGATGTAATTAGCGAGTTACTTTAAGTGAGTAATGATTCGCGTAAGCGATCGAGTCTCCTACCCCCTCAGTGGTCGGTCCGGTGCTCGAAGGCAGTCGCTGGGCATGCAAGTCGCGGAGGAGGGTACCTCCTCCATTTCCAAAGGACCGCATGCATGCATGCGTTATCCCAGTGTCTCCACGCTTCGATGACCGCATGACAAAAAAAAAAAAAAATTAAAAAAAAAAACAAGAAAGAAAGCTTCACAATCGTAATATAGATTGCTGCTAATTGCCTCGAGATACCTACCTACCCGGTGGTATAATTATCCTCACTGTACATAACGTAGATCGTACCCAACCTACATACACGTATTTTATGTCTACTATGGGGACCGGAGACCTCGCCGTGCTTCAGGGCGATCCGGGACACCGGGTCATTCTTCCTTCTCAGATAATATCGCGACTCTTGGACGTTTTTACAAACGAGCATTAGTTATTATAGTCGGTTGTCTGCGGTCTCGCAGTTTCTCATTCAGTTTTTTTTATTTTTTTTCTCTCTTTTCTTGTTGTCTTATCTCGGTATCGAAATCGCGGTGATCGATAGCCGTGATCAAACCCCGTAAGGGGATTTCGGAAAAAGGATTTTTAAAATGCGTACCTCAAATTTGCAGGGCTGGTAGAGAGTCTCTGTTCTCACTATCAGTCACTTTTTCCAAGATTTGATCACTTTTCTGGTCACAATTTAGTTTCGCACTGCCAAAATATCTTTTTTTGTATCTACCTTCCAGCTGAGTATCTACCTTCACGGGCGCAATGTGCAAAATTGGGTAGCGTGCAATAATGTACAAAAGTACACGCAGTTTTTGACCAATGTTGTCAGTTTACCGAATTCAACACCCTCAGTACAGGCGCGTACATGCGAGGCGACGAACACACTAGCAATCTGCTTGTGAAGATGCTCAACTGGTCTATCATCTTTTTTTTCTCAAATCTGCTCCATATATATGATGCAAAATCGCTTCAAATTATTCTCGTGTTCTACTCCAATTAGAATTACACACCATTGCAACGAGCGTTGATGTAGTTACTGAGTTACAATTGACTTTTTCCCAGTCACTTCGAGTCACTTATTAGTTTTTGGAGTAAAAAACTCACTTATTTTTGACCCCTCTGAATTTGTAGACTTTTGTACACCGGAAATAGCGACGTTGTCGTCGTCTTATTTACTGTAGAGTTCGCTAACTCGGTTATCGCTTTCTCTTCGCGAGGGTTTCGATTGCAGCGAATACGTTGATTACATGCAGTCTGTATATACATACATATAGTTTTTCATACAACGAGAGATCAGGGAAAGCGGTTTTAGGTTTGCGGTTGAGAACCGGAGATGGAAGTATAAATTTATCCTACCGGGATGAATATTTTTGGTTATAATGAAAATGGTTATCATAAAATCCATAACCGTTGCACATCTCTGGCTGCGTTCAAACCTCTGTCTTCTTTCTCTCCGATTATCGAGTTTTGCTACTCGTCGACTGCCTCACTCACCCGGTTAAAGGCACCAATTAGCAATAAACGTATCTTATTTAATTAACCAGCCTGATATTAAGTCCGGTACTACTACTACTACTCTCATGCCTGGGATGGAATTATTTTTTATTTCGACCGGTTAATTGGGCGAACCAGAGTATCGCGGTCTGGGAGGTATCGGTATCCCACCTATATCATTTTCTTCTCTGTGAATCCTTCCACGTCTATACTGACATGAAAGCCATCCAATATGAAAAAAAATAATAAAAAAATGATCGAATAGATTATCTGAACGAAAATCGTTGCTCATCGTCACCTCAATACCTGCACGGACTTCTGTATACAATAATGAAGAAATTGCTCCAATTCTTAGTCTGCTCAAGCCGGCCGATTGGAAGCCAAAACTCTAACATGGTGGCCACGGTCAGGAAAAACCGGGAAACATCAGGGAAAACAAAAATTGGTCAGGGAATCAGGGAAATGTCAGGGAATTTCAACCTTGGTCAGGGAAAAAGTGAAATAAATTGCTAACGTGTCGTAAATGATTCGGCAAGAAAATTTAAAAAAATTTCATATAATTTTTCCTAACATTGTTGGATTTCCTAATCAATTTTCATCCAAATGAAATCAAGAATTAGGGGTATTATTATCTTGTAGCACTAATTAAGACAATATTAGAATTGCGGTCAGGGAAAATTGGTCAACCAGTCAGGGAAAGTCAAGGAAAAGTCAGGGAATTTTTTTCCCGTAAAAAAGTGGCCACCATGTCTAAGAATCGGCGCCATTTCAAAACAAGCCTAGGATATGAGATAATAATCGAGATAATAATCAAAATATAGGAGCGTGGGGTGAAATGATAGCTAGTTTTTCATTCCATGGCTCATAAGTTAAAAACTTTCGATAAGTTAAAAAAATTGTAATCGTCGAGTGATGAGTGGGAAAGACTTGGAACAATGACGGAGACGTTCGTAGTCGTCGAGTATCCAGGTGTCTGTCGCGTCAGGTATGAAAGAGAATCGGAGTCTCACAGTTTGTGAGCCTGTAGGTTTGTTTGTCAGACGGTCATTGTGGACGTAGACATCAGGTCCGCGGTGTCACGCTCGCACGCACGAACGAGGATTCGATAGAAGCCGAGGAGGGCTGTATGCCAGTTCGAGGAGTCGGTGCCAGTGAGCGCGAGCACCGTTCCTCTGCAGGCATAAGCCGAGTGTGATCCCATTCGCCACGCAAGCCCGAGACTCAAAGGGATACGCCGACCCGGTGAACACTCACTTTGAGCCATGCCTCAAGCGCGATCGAGACAACCGAGTGACAGTCAAGGCCGGAAATGACCGGGGAAACCCATCAGAGAAATTCTCGTGTCAAGCGAAATATTCAAACTTCAACGAGAGGTTAAGGCATCAAAAGCTTGGCGCCGGTCACATTTTATCCGGGCTCAAGATCTGATCTGGAAAGAAGTCATATTCAATGAAGTTTCAATTTAGGTTCTGGTAGCCACACGGTAGTGGCTTCATCGTGTTAGGATACAACGGTACACGTGTTGACACAGTGGTAAATCATCGTTTCGTCGATTGTGGGTGGATTGTTTGTATAACCTAAAAAAAAATTCCAGTTCATCGACTCATTTTTTGATACCGAGTAGACCTGTAATCCTTATCGTTCTTCGTCAGGTGTGTTCGAAAGCTACTCGTGTAGAACACGGTACTCACATGTACTCGAAGAAATCTGTAGCGGACTACATGGTGCTCAGTTTTTCTACTTCGATTGCATCGATGCTTCTGCTGACTATTGTAATTTGTGTGACCTGCACCACTCCACAACGAACGGGATTAATTTTATATTCATTGGCGGAACTCCCCGCTGATAAGGACAATGATTGGAAATTGTATCGGTAACGATGATCTTTGCGAGTTTTTCAAGACATGCTCCCAGCTTTGGACACAACGCGACTATCTTCGGAGCGAAGTTAATCTGGGATTGATGATAACATTATACTCTCGCGATAAGAGAGATTGTTAAAAACGGGTCAATTTGACCCCGAGTCAACTTTGAAGTATGATTTGAACATTGAAACTGTGAATTTTTGGGTTTCAAGTACTCAAAAAAATTCTTGAAAAAAAAGTGTTCGCAAAAAACACGCTTTTTTCCTGAAAAATTCATAACTTTTTCAATTTTCAATATTTTTTCGCAAAAATTGAGAACGATATTCTTGAGTTATAGTTCTTTCGCGAAAAAATTGTTAGGTACTGTGTCTTTCAAAAGGTGTCCTTATTTTGAGGGTTGAAGGTTGACTACTAGTATTATTCGATTGAAAAATGAATCCTGGTCTCGAATTTGTTATTTTGAGAAATTATCAACGGATTTGGGTAAAAATTGCTAGGTCAAGTTAGGCGTAGAAACTTTGACGAAGGTATACTCGCAACGATCGATTCGCATCTGTGCGGTATCAATACCCCGGTATTGGTCATCGGGTTCCCGTCAAGGGCCCTAGAAGTGCAGCCGCACTTTTCAGGGTTCGGTACAGAATCTGGTTTCAGATGACTTTCTAACCCTAACCGAAGGTCATGGTGGTGAGTAATGCGGTGATAATCGCGACTCGTTTATGCCGATCGGAGGAGAAAATAATAATGAAACGTGTCGGTTTGGAATATCAAACTTTATAAACAAGATGAAGAATTCCCAGACAAATTATTGGAATCCTTCCAAATCTCGGATTACGGTACATGTACATATATAGTCTGACCGCTATCTCCACCGACTAAATGAATTCCTAAAACTCAATTAACCGTACCTGTTTAAAAGTGCATTAAACAAATAACCTCGACGTAATGAATGGTCGACCGCTGTGATTCGGCCCCCTTGTGCTCGAAGCGTGTCTACCAACGCGATATCCTGCTTAAAAGGTCCGACCCATTCCCAACCCTTTTAAGTAGTAGACTGACTAAGTAAAACGGCAGGAATGCCCGACCCCCGATATCCACGGTGACTCTTTTCTTCTTCCTCATCTCACCTTCAAAGACTCTTGTGTCGAAAAGTACTTTTCTCCACCGCTATAAACGGCATCGGGAGATGATTCACCCTGTAGATAAAAAAGGGTTGGAGACTCTCGTCAATGGAATCGGTGACATCATCTCGAGGCACGTAAGTCAAGAGGAGAAGAGAGTAGAGTAGAGTAAAAGTCGTCTATGAGATTATACGGCGCCAATAGCATCGACTTTTGTCTCTGGCCGCTCTCACGCACCGTGTAGTGTATTCTTGTCTCATTCTTGATGATGTATAACGAAAATTCATATGAACAGTGTTTGCACACTGTGTTATCTGTTTCGTGTATCCTACGTAGTATTCTGGGGTATTAGATGCGATGGTAATGTCCCTGTCGCGGTTAGACACCACGGGGGTGTTTGTCTTCGTTTCTTTAAACTCCACAGTTTGTATACCATAGGTATGCATAAGCACACGTTTTCTCTTCCGCAAGAATGAGCCGTAATACCGCAGGATATATTGTTTATATTAAGGAAACACATTTTTGATATTTCTCGAAAATAGTGACCGAAGTAACGAAAATTAGTGGGGTTTTCTGATTTACAGACGTAAACACGACGTAAAACTTGTTAGACGCGTCGTTGGATGCGGATAATGCATCTTGTTTCTACTATTGTTTGGTCCACGGATCACGTAGCATCCTCAGTCAGTTTTGTTTGGAGTCTGCTTCATTGTCGAGGGGCGGGGGACTTGGAGAAAACGAGAAAACATAAGAGAAGAAGAAATTTATTCTTTTATTTCACTTTCTCTTCTATTTCCTTCTTATGTTCCACGAACATTGTAAGAAACACCTTTACGGCGTTTTGTTTCACCGTCTACTTCTTCTTCTCATACCCTGTTTGTTGTTCGAGCCTAATCTCTAATGGGCTGGATGGGGTTTTAAATACAGCCCACCCACAGTTACGTCTCCCAGCATCGTATCCGAGTACCAGAGTCTCGAGGAACCTCAACAAGAAAAAAGTGGCTTAGTAATTGACGCCAATACGTTTCTTGCATCGGTTGTCGATCGTCGTCGTCGGCGCGTCTGGGTAATTCAATCGTTGGCGTCGCAGTGTCAAGTGTTTTGAGTGACAAAAATAATATCATGTAATATTTGATCGTGTTTTTCTTAAGTTTCCTCAGTTTCGTCGACTCTGTAACTCGATTCAGTTGCACCGTGACAAACGGGCGTCTATTTTGCTTCGTAGGTAAAAACCTCGACGCCGTTCGCTACTGCCTCGATCGCGATTGCCACGTTTTCCTAAGTGCTGCATACGACGTACTATTCACCTACGTAGCGAACACACGCTCAACTCTTCATACTTCTGTCCGAATGCAGTCCCGCTTGCACTTTCAATCCCCTCGACACCGATAAGTCGACGACCGTTTCCAGAGAGCCACGCGTACACACCGAACACCTCTTATCGTTCGTTACCCCGATCGTGATTGATGTAATGATTTTTTCAACACGACACAGCATTGAAAATGCTTCTATTTTCGGGGTAATGGTCAGGTGTAGGGGAGCGAATGTCAAAATGCAACAAAAATGCGGATGAAAAAAGTTTGCAATAGACAAAAACTAAGAACGAAAAAACAAAAGTCTGTAGAATTTTTTATTCATCATCTTCCAAATCGGAGCTAGGAATCGACATGAATGACATCCGTGAAAATTGTCGGGATTGAGACGGTTCTACGATTCGAGACGGTAGTTAGCGATCGTTTAGAGATTCGGATCGATGGAAAATTGCACCGATTACACGTACAGTCTGCGATCCTCGTGTGTCCAATGACGATTCTTTTTTTTTCTCTTCCCACCCGAGTTTTCGCCCCCTGCGGTATTCCTGGGGAGGTCTATTGAGCACGGGGATGATTTGTAGCAATTTGTTATGCCTGTTTGGGGCTCAGGGGCTGCGTTAGGGGTTCATTGTCGATGGTCCAGGTGACTTCGTCGTTGAACGTGAAATCGATTACGTGGCTCGTGTCGCCTTTACACCAGAGGTACTAAATCTCGTGCGGTTTTTCCACATACAGACGCATCAATGGAATGGAGACGTTACACTATGAACGTCCCGTAAAAATCAATGGGAACGACCTATACGACGTGTCCACTGGTCAAACGCTGCAATGGACCTTTTACCATTATTCTCCTCCCTCCACTGTCGAAAAAAAAATTTGTCGGATTCGTTCGTCGGCACGTGCCACATATTTGCCATTCCGAATCTTCATCTCGAGGTGTTGACTAGCAACAGAAGTGGTTATACGTCGTTCGCAGTATAATCTATTTGATCAACGGAATTGTGGTTGTCGTGTCTACGGATTTCCTTCTCCCTCTGCTCGAGGAGATTTTCATGCGATCTTCACGGTACAAATGAGGTCGTCGAGGCGCAGTTAGTTTTGTGGAAGAATGTTGTGAGGAATTGATTTTCTACTGTTAGAAAATATGTTATGGAGTAGAGAACGAGGAGACGTGGATAGTTGAGAAATGTCGTACGTCACTATCTCCAGGTGAGTTGAAAAAAGTTTATAGATTATTTATTATTATACAGGTTAAAAGTGAAGAAGGAATTTCTGATGTACCAGTCGAGCAATATTCCACTATATTTATTGCAACTTTTGCCTATGCTTGTACGTATAGAAGCGGGTGATGCAATTCGGAACGATCTAGCGTCTCAATACCAACCCGTTTTACCTACGCTGCTCGTGTACCTACCACTTGCCGCATACAGTATCTCTGGCCTCTATCTGTCACTTACAGCTTCTGCTGTACACGTGTATCTGATATTATGACTTTTGCTCAGTTACACACATTTTGTGATTGTGTGAAAAGAGCGCCGTTCCAATCGAGTCAAAAAGGTTTGACTAAAATTAATAATAAGTGAATCGAAAAGAAAATGAAAAGAACGTATGATGAAATAATTGGACGTGGAAAACGTTAGTGAAAAGTGAGAAAAAGCACAGTGTCCTCTCGTCTGTGTCCATAATTCTTGAATTATTATTACATTGTTGTTTTTTAATCTCCAAAAATGGCATCATAATTAATTATCGCTCATCTCCTTCGGCCTCTGGTGTTGATTAAAACTCTTATTGTAAAAAGTCTGCGACCGGCACGTGGCCGTGATTCGTATTCGTCGCTTCATCCCCGTGGCACAAACCGAACGGTTAATTAGCGTGACTGAAAGTGTTCGCTGCGGTCGTGTCCCGCAGGATTCTGTAACGTGAGATGCGCGCACATATTTTGTTGCGTAACGTAACGACGCCGGGTGACCGCAGTCAACTGGGTTACTACGGTACACTGAATCGAGCTTCACTCGGCTCCACTCTCTCCAGTTTACTTACTACTCGTTACTTGTTACTTATTCAATTATTTACCGCCGTTACCTCGACTCGGTAGTCTCTCAGTCTCAGGTCTCAGGTCTCAGGTCTCAGTCTCAGCTGCTGCAGGGTAGCTATTAACCCGCGTCACTGTACCAGCAGGCGTTTATCGATAGCCTCCCGTAGCGCGGATGGTTGTATTTTATAATTTCTGACGGTTACTCGTAAATGTTGTTAGAAAAAACGGTATTTTCTCTTTTTTTTTTCTTCTTTCTCTTCTTATATTCAGAACTGCTGTACCAAAGACCAGAAGAAAGGTACGAACAAAGGGGATAAAATAGTATCGTGTGTCGCTATACAGCCAGTGGTTAACGAGAAACAAACGTCAGAACTATTCTCCCTCCCCCCAGCCTTTTTCGTACAAATTAGGCATAAGAAAATGATGTAAGAGGGAGGATGGGCCAACGGGCCTCCTTCATGAAACTAAATCTACGAGGTAATTACATCAGGGGACAAATTATAACTAGCTCATTACGTTCCTGGCTTAAAACTCTACCGAAGCTGAAGGCCAGGGGGCGATCCTATCTTGGAAAAAGATTGGAATTTTAATAATATCCCAGCTACCGCTTATATAGCCAACAACCCGGTAGAGAGCTGAGATATGGCGGGCGTCAGTCTCGAACGGTGAAACGGTGCAACGGGAAATTGGGGGAAAATTCTCCATTCCTTGAAGAAGAAAAAAAAAAAAATTTCTTTATCACGATATGAAGAACAGCCTCGAATCAATTTAAAGTTGATTGACATTAGAAGGTGGATATATCATAACACGGTTGCTTTGCATCTCATGTTAAATTCATGTGTGGGAAGTCGACGCACGCGTCACGCGTATAGGTTCGTTCGATAATCGTTGATAATTATTTTTACCTATGGCAATAAAAAAATAGAATTCTTCCATATTATGATCGTAGTCTGCAAATTAATCAACTTTATCGGTATGATAATTATTGAAGCTTCACACAGAGGTTCTCGAGTATCTCATTCCACATAGGATTTCATACTGCAGAACATCAATCTTTTCACTCTATTCACTTCGATTATTTTCATATATCGTATAGATTCAATGAACTAATCGAGTCTATTTTCTATTCTGTTTCAGGTTACCACAGCTTGCCGTCTTAGCGAAGATTTTGTGCCTCCTGATGGTGAGTATAAATGAAAGTATACGTTCATTGTTTTTCTTCAGATTGACGATATTATATCATAATTATACCTACATAAATCTATTAGATGTAAGAAAAAGTATATCCTTTTCATGGGCAAAGTATAATTCTTCCTGTTTTCTTAACGCTCCTCGTCATCCCGAGGCTAGATTAATAATAATAACGATACATAGATGCGATATACTCGTACACGCATGACCCGGGTGTCGGGGTCAGATGACCAACGCCGATAGCGGGCTGGGCTAGTCATCGCGTGCCTACCAACTCCTTAACCATTAAAAACCATGCCTGTTAACGGCTTACGTCGTATCTACCAACTACCTGCCACAGTTTCAAGTTTAAAACGATCAAACTGACGATCTACATGCTATCTAGTGCGATGAACGAGGGGGAAATAACTCGAGATTTGAATGACATATTGATTCTGAGGGTTGAACTGATACAGAATAATTAATTCAATTCTTTGATTCAGATGAATTTTCCTCAATTCAACTCAATTCAACTCAATCCAACCATACTCAACGTCAATTCAATTTCAACCTCGTTCAACTTCGGTTCAATTCAATTTCGACTTAATTCTACTTCAATTCAAATTCAACTTCATTCAACTCGATTCAACTTTGATTCAATTCAATTTCAACTCAATTCGACTTCGATTGAATTTCAACTTCATTCAACTCAATTCAACTTTGATTCAATCCAATTTCAACTTAATTCAACTTCGATTCAATTCGATTTCAACTTGATTAAACTTAATTCAACTTCAATCCAATTCAATTTCAACTTAATTCAACTTCGATTCAATTTCAACTTAATTCAACTTCAACTTCATTCAACTCAATTCAACTTTGATTCAATTCAATTTCAACTTAATTTAACTTCAATTCAATTTCAACTTCATTCAACTCAATTCAACTTTGATTCAATTCAATTTCAACTTAATTCAACTTCGATTCAATTCGATTTCAACTTGATTAAACTCAATTCAACTTCAATCCAATTCAATCTTAACTTGATTCAACTTCGATTCAATTCTATTTTAATTTGATTCAACTTCAATGCAATTCCATCTCAACCTAATTCAACCGAATTCTCTTAATTCAAATAATATAATAGTTTTGCCATCAAGTTTCAATAATTCAATTTGATTCGAGTAAATATCTGAATATTTCAACTCCTTTATTTTTTGTTTATCGAGTCAGTTCTCATCAACTCAGGTAATTCACTGGTAATTAAGTAAATTATCAATAATTCAGGTGAATTACGGGTTACTTCATGTAGGGGAGAGTGGGGCACTATGGGTCATGGGGCACTATGGGTCAATGCTGCCATCTCCGCCCTCAAGGGTTGTAAAGAGGTGGCACCTGGGTGGCAGGTTCGTGACCTACAGTCACTTGTTTTAACGTGTCGTTACTCATTTTATTTCAACATGGTGCGTTTCAGTGACTGAAAGTTTGTTTTGACGCCCTCAAAGTTGGAAAAAAAATCCTGCTAAGTTTCGTTTTCACATTTTTACGGATTAGATACGGCCAATTGTCATCATATCAATGAATACTTACATACCTAGGCTAGAAAATCACGTATGGCCCAAAGTTAAATATGCGTTTTTTGGTTAGGTAAAATCAGTTTGTTGAAAAAATTCGAGCGTGGAGTACAATGGGTCAATTTATTTAAGATCCATGGAAATAGCACATTTTCATCATCCGATCAGGGTTTTCACTAATTAACGTTCAAAATGATCCCCAGTAGACAGTTCGTTATCGGGAATCGCGACTTTAACTCCTAAATTATGTTTTTGTAAAAGAAACGTCACAATCTCATACTCATTTATGTACGTTGACGCTGTTTTTTTCCTACTGATTCAATGATTCCGACTGATTGAGTACCTGGACTGGAAAAGGCATTAGGTGCTTACTAATTTAAATAAAAAAATGTATTCTATCGAAAATTGCATCACTTTCAGCTGATTACCAGGTTGACCCGTAGTGCCCCATGGGGTGACCCATTGTACCCCACGGGTGGGGCACAATGGGTCAAAAATTCTTCTTTGGAAATGCATTTTTATTATTTTTGCTATGCAAGATATCCGAATTTTAGTTTTTGGACATTGTTGCCAATGAGTTGAGTCATGAATTCCACCTGGTCACAATTTCAAATATCTTTCCAAAAAAATTAGAAAAATCGAAAAGTGAAAACTGACCCATAGTGCCCCACTCTCCCCTACTATTGACTCGTCAAATGAACGAGTTATTTCCCTCCTCGGCGATGTATTAAAAATTGACGATTATAGTAGTATAGGTATGTAAAATCGAGTTATCAAGGAAAACACGGAGGATAATTAGAATCCCGCTGTTGACTTTGTAGCAATTGGAAGCGAGGCGGTGATCGTCATCTTGAGACCGGTAGCAGCGCGGGTTATAGTTGACGTGTGAATGCGGCCTATCGTGTAATCAAATGGTTCAACGAAATACTAACCGCTTAAACCGTGGGATTATAAAACTTAATAAGGAGCGGGTTCCTCGTCTTGTTAGCATAATATTCGCATCAACCTTCCCGGTGCAGCTACTTTTCCTGTATATATTCAGGTTTTTGCGATCAAGATATGTCCCACAGAGACCACAGATTTAACCCGATTATCATTTTTTTTTCTTACTCTCTCGTATATGCATACCGTACAAAAATGGGTCGCGGACATTCCGCACGGTAGGAACAGCCTCGAAACGAGGTTAGATTCACGTACGAGATGCGTTTGCGCGGCAATTCGCGAAAAAATAAAGACCTTCGAGATAAGCAGAATCTTTGTATGCGAATGAGAACTTTCTCTCTTCTCTGGCTCTTCTCTAAATTCCTCGCGATTTGAAAACGAAGAATCGTTAATATCTTCAACTTCAATTTCAATTTGAATTCAATTCAATTTCAATTTTCTTATGCCGAATTCAATTTCAATTCAATTCAATTCAATCTGAATTCAATTTCAACTTTATTGTACCGAATTCAACTTGATTTAACTTTATTATACCGAATTCAACTTGATTCAACTTCAATTCAATTTCAACTATATTATACCGAATTCAGCTTCATTCAACTTCAATTCAATTTCAAATTTTTTCTACCGAATTCAACTTGATCCAACTTCAATTCAATTCAATCTTTATTCAACTTTATTTAACTTCAATTCAATTTCAACTATATTATACCGAATTCAACTTGATTCAACTTTAATTCAATTCAATCTTTATTCAACTTTATTTAACTTCAATTCAATTTCAACTATATTATACCGAATTCAACTTTATTCAACTTCAATTCACTTTCAACTTTATTATACTGGATTCAACTTGATTCAACTTCAATTCAATCTTTATTCAACTTAATTCAAACTTCAATTCAAATTATTTTCAATTTCATTCAACCTAATTCAACTGAATACTTTGGATTCAACGAATCTAATAGCTTTGCCCTCAATTCTCGGTGATTGGAATGAATTCAAGCGAATTACTGATAACGAAAAGTCGTAAATTTTTTTGTTCTTCTGTCTTCAGGTGGTGATGTGCGGGGCGGTACCGGCGATGGTGCGCTCCGTGAGTCTCTACTCGACCTGCAGCAGCGGCAACGTCACTGTCTACAACCGCGACGTCAAGGCGATTGGACGGAGTGAAAGAAATGCAGCCTACCGTGAGTATATATCACAAATATCCATTAACACCCGACTTGGCTGTTTAACCTTTTCCAGTTTCCGTGTGAACCGTTTCTATAAAGAATATTAATTACTGGATGATGCGGAACACTGTTTCTTTCACATCATTCAACGTGAGACTTGGAGAAATTCCGGAGAAATGATTGAAATCGAAAGCCTACCGTCGAGTTTACAACAATTTATCGCGGTCTAGGTGCAAGGTCTTCTCATTACAGACTCGTCCCGGCTTATCTGACTAATTCCGCCATAAGTCATTCTTGATATTCCAATAATTATACCTTATCTAGATTCGTAAACTGCTCGAGCGTTGACTGACGAATACGACGGTGTCGAGGGCGCCTGGCGTCCGTTCGTCTGAGTTACTGCATCACTTCTCTATCCCACCGCCAAAGATGGGAATTGTTTTCGACTAGACACTATAAGTTTATCTCCCATATATTGGAGCTTTATCGATGATACAGATCCTTTATGGCCAGAGTCACATAGGTGGATAAATTCCCGATACATTCACAAGACGCAATAACCATTCCGGTCGATTACTCATCCTCGTTCGTCATCATGCGGATCGTGTCTCTGCATACGGTTATTCGATACCAATTAGAAACCTTTTCGTTCGCCCTTAGCCTACATCTCGTTAGGAAAAGGGCTTTAATTATTCTTCATTTTCATCGTTGAGTGAGGAGTGAAAAATGATTATTTCAACGACGCGTACTGGAATTTATTACTTATTCATAACTCGCCCCCTCTACGAGTCTCTCGTAGTACGAGAAGGGTTGCCGCGAGATTAAAGGCCGTCAAATGAATTGAAAGCCAATTTTAATCAAGACCGGTCTCCGCGCGGGCTTTTAAGACCCGATTACCGCCGATAATAACGGGGGGGCAGAGACCGCGACGCGGTTCTGTATCGGATAAGACCGATTGGAGAAAGAGAAAAATTGCCCCTCGTACATCACCGGCGAGATTAAAGTCAGCCACATTGTAGCGTCACGTCCGATCGAGGCTCGAGAAGCGAGAAACTTGAAATTCGGAAGCGGAAGGGAAGTTGAGAACCCTACGGGTACGGAGCGTCCGCGTCGGCGTTATGAAAGGCGTTTAATATAACTAAACCGGACGGGCTGCTCTTGTTACCAGCGCTCACCTGAGACCCTATGATTAACACCTAAATGCATGATTGGCTGGTTTCGTTCTGTTCATTGGTTGGATATTCGTCTATGGAACGAGATACTGCGACGAGGAGGAGGAGGATGCCCACGAACACATACTGTTTAGACTTGAGACCCGGTATCTCTTGCCAGAGATCATCGAGACGTGACGTGGCGGGGACAGGTGAAGTCTAGTTTACTACATGACGGGATAATCACAGCCTGTAAAGAGAATAATTAAATTCCGTATGAGGGAGAGAAGGAGAGCACCGGTCAAGTCGTATACGATAAAACTTTCGTACCTATAAGAAGGCTTTCATCTCTTTAGAGAGGTGAGAGTTTCTAAATATTTGGTAACGCCCTTAAAAAAAAAAATTGTATGGTAATAAAACTAGAATCTAGACCCTAACACGTTAGTGATCTCCATTTATCTTGATAGCATGATCCGGGAACCATCAAGACATCTGATCTTTATACGAGCCTGGTTAACAGCTCCTCGTTGATCAACAGAATCAACGGAGCAAGATCTAAAATCATATAATACTGGCTGTGTTTTATCACGTGAGTTGAAGAAGATTCTTGGGGTCTTCGGCAGCCCCTGGAAACCCTGACGAGAGAGGAATAAGTCATCGTTCTCTTTGTTTTCTCGAAACAAGTGGCAGGTATGGGGAAAGATGATTCTGTGATTTCAAAATCTCTTCAGATAGTGATGGTCATTTCTCGTTTCTTCTTTGTGGGAATAATCTTCTCGCCCCCGGAGTGACCGGAGTGGTAAAGGGCCCAGGGTAATTGAGTAAGGCGACTCGGGCATAATGAAGACGCGAGCATCGTCGCCCTACAACCAATTAGTGGTGCCATTACTCCATGGCAGATGACCATCTCCCTTGGGAGGTCACACTTAATTATCACACCGCCGTTCACCTCCTTATGTTTTTAAACTCTCGGCTCAAACTCACTACCACACAACGTATTATGTGTTATATAACTCTGATGTATCACGAATGCGGGTATTTTAGAGACGAAGTAAGTGAGTATAAGCGAAGTCAAGTGAGTTAGGAAGGCAGGAAGCGTTAGGGATCTACCGAAGTAATGAAAATACTGAGGTTGCTCACGCCTACTGCTGATTAGCATGGAAACCCGACATGTGCGTATGAAGGGGGGAAAAAAAAAATGAAAAATAGTTAAGTGAATAATAATTAGAGAGGGTGAGGCGAATTTTATCTCGTCTGCGAAAAACCAACGGTGTATGAATTCCTCATACAAATAGAACGAAGGAAGACCAAGTTCTTCGTGAATGCGGAGTCTGGTCGAAGGAGGCATCTAACAACGTCTGGTAACTTCCTAGACTGGGCTGAGAAACGTATAAACTGATACAGTACGTATTTCTCGGTGTATAACACGGCACCGATACGATTACGTACGTGTTATCTGAATGCGAGGTACGCGTTTGTGTACCAGAAATAACACAGCAGTATACTGACACAGTGAATAATTCTATGGAATGTTAGCGCTACGGTATGTGCAGGCGTATCTCGAATCAGAGAAACCGTTCTGCACCACATTACCTAACCAAACACTTATGCTACCAGTTTACATAATCGAATATCAAGGCTTCCAGCAGCAGCGGCAGCTGCTGGTGCTGCTGGTGGTGGACCAGGCTTTGTCCAACAAATTATAAACGCGTTATTAAATCATACGATCGTTCCAAGTCTCTTGGTCAACTACAACAGGTGATGGATGGAGCATGGGAACCACATCGGGGTTTGTCTAATCTCAATGGATCTCAACAATGGCTCGGATATTCAAATTTCATCCTTATCGGCACCATTTAAATACATAGTAGGTGGTATTGGGAGAATTTTCTACCCCATCCGGACGCCATCCAGAACGGGCGCTTGATCCCAATTAGATGACGGCAATTGGTACGATTTTCGTATTTCTTCGATATTGTCTTCTTTTTCACACCACATCCTGGGCCTGTGGGAATTAAAATATGGGAAATCGAGTCCCAACCACGGTGAGAAAAATGACGCGATAGTAAAGAGCGAGGAAAGGGACGCACCGTGTACCAGAGATAACTCCCTATCTAAATTTATTTATCACCGACTTATGGAAACACAACTGATCCGAGTTAATCAGATATCCTAGCCTCGGAGGGGACGATGACCCGGACATACGCCATCGAAAATTCAGTCTTTGAAGCAGTTGAGGTACACGCGATCAGCCATTGTAGTTTGGCTTCCTCTTGCTCGGGGAGTGATACCAGTCTGTTGTCTCTCTTTCTCTCGCTCTCTGTGCGTGCGACTGTATAAATCCGAGTATAATGTCGATCCTTAATTTTTGCGGACTGGGACTCGTTTCTGATGGCGCTGACGGGACTCAGGGTGGCCCCTTTGCCGGGTGCCTCGTTAAACTGAAGTGACTCTCGGTCGGAGATCCGGGGAACCTCTCGTCTCTTTGGTGGATCGAAATCAAGAATGTCCCCGAACCACCTCGTAAACCCCCCGCGGGAGGTCTTAATCTCAAACTCTCACGAGGTCCGTCCGCGGGCTATGCGCACCAATTAATTGCCACGCGTTTCATTAATTAATTAGAGAATATCGAATCGCAAGTCACGTTAGAGTTCTTTTATCTTGGATCTTGTATCTCTACGTCGTTTTTTCTGATCGTTTATTGATTTTATAGTCCGGTAAGGACATTAACAATCAACGATTTGCATACAACTACAGAAACAAAGTGGTCGTCCTCGTTGAACGAATTCAATTTTAACTTCAGTCAACTCAATTCAACTTTAATTCGATTCAATTTCAACTTTGATCGATTCAATTTAAACTTCATCAGACGGAATTCAACTTCATTCAACTTTATTCAACTTGATTCAACTTCGATTAATTTCAATTTCAACACAATTCGACTTCAATTCAATTTCAACTTAATTCAACTTCATTCAACTCCAATTCTGTTGAATTTCAACTTAACTCAACCTCAATTCAGTTCAATTTGAACTTTATTCAGAGTTCCTGTATCCTGGATCTTGTATCTCGTAGTTTTTTTTCATCGTTTATTGATTTCATAGTCCAGGAAAGATATTTATTATCGATGATTTGCATAAAACTACAAAAACAAAGTGGTCGTCCTCGTTGAACGAATTCAATTTTAACATCATTCAACGCAATTCAACTTCAATTCGATTCAATTTCAACTTCAATCCAATTCAATTTAAACTTTATCAGACCGAATTCAACTTCATTCAGCTGGAATCAACTTCATTCAACTTTATTCAACTCAATTCATCTTCGATTAATTTCAACTTCAATACAATTCGACTTCAATTCAATTCAATTTCAACTTAATTCAACTCCGATTCTGTTGAATTTCAACTTAACTCAACCTCAATTCAGTTCAATTTGAACTTTATTCAGAGTTCTTGTATCCTGGATCTTGTATCTCGTAGTTTTTTTCATCGTTTATTGATTTTATAGTCCGGAAAAGATATTTATTATCAACGATTGTCGATTTGCATAAAACTACAGAAACAAAGTGGTCGTCTTCGTTGAACGAATTCAATTTTAACATCATTCAACTCGATTCAACTTCAATCCGATTCAATTTAAACTTTATCAGACCGAATTCAACTTCATTCAGCTGGAATCAACTTCATTCAACTTTATTCAACTCAATTCATCTTCGATTAATTTCAATTTCAACAAAATTCGACTTCAATTCAATTCAATTTCAACAAAATTCAACTTCAATTCAGTTCAATTTGAACTTTGTTCAGAGTTCTTGTATCCTGGATATTGTATCTCGTAGTTTTTTCTGATCGTTTATTGATTTTATAGTCCGGGAAGGATATTTACTATCGACGATTTGCATACAACTACAGAAACAAAGTGGTCGTCCTCGTTGAACGATGCTGCGCAATTTACAATCCACCTCTAGTCGTTGATAGGTGCGCCAGGGAGTCGTGGAGTTTAACTACAAACCACAAACTATCACCCCATCTGGTCTTTTTATAGGTGTACTTGACGCGGTTACTTCTACCTGTCGCAATCCAATCAACGTGGTTTAGTTCCACGATTTGTGTAGGCGTGAATTGGTTTTGTGTCCAGTGCAGCACGTCCCTGCTGCAGCTGGTATCGCGGTAACCGCGTGACGTTTAGGTAGGAGCTTTAAGTTCCGTCTGTGCCATGAAGATCCACTAAATCTTTACGATCTGGTCGTACAGTGACGACGATTACGGCAACTGTTTACTCACATCGGGAATACGCCTCGTATCTTGACTCCAACGGAACCGATCGCTTCGATTCTCAGGCCTGAAAACTCTTCGGTCACTTTTAAACGAAAACACAATCTTTCTATTCCCAGAAGGGTTTCCTCCTAGATACGTTTACGGCGCGCGGGAGTCTCGGCTCGCCTGACGAGGAGCCGAGCGAGTCCGCATCGACGGTCCGAATGTGCTAATGAAGTAGAATGAAGATGAACCAAGAGAAACCATGGAGACACAGACGGACGGTGTGTACCTCGCCACTTAGCGGATGCCGTTGGACCGCGGTCGACCTCCGGTGCATCGTTTGTCGTCGCGGTGTTACGAAATATTCTTTTTCCATAACGTTTCTTAGTCCTCCGGTACACAGTCGGGTCCCACTTCCATCCCAATCCCATTCATCATCGGACCTCTAAAGTTCGTGGAACTGATTCGAGTGTGCAGTTGCTTTCCGGGAAACGACCACAATTCTAATTCCATACTCGTTTATTCCTATCGTTACAGAAAAGCTGACCACACAGTCGGAAGACTTCAGCGGGAAACTGTACATCTTTGCTGAGGAAAGCCAGCGATACATATGCTTCAAGAAACTAAAAAACGGCTGGAAGCTAGTAGGCTTGGTAAGTTCCACCTGTTTCTTGCAATATCAAATCTCCAATGATCACTTGAGTCACTTTTCTGGTCGCAATTTAGTTTTGCACTACCAAAATTGATTTATGCAATATGCAAAATTGGGTAGCGTGCAATAATGTACAAAAGGACCAATGTTGCCAGTTTACCGAATTCAACACCCTTAGTACAGGCGCGCACATGCAAGGCGACGAACACACTAGCATCCCGCTTGTGAAGATGCTTGACTGGTCTATCATCTTTTTTTTCTAAAATCTGTTCGATATCATGCAAAATCGCTTCAAATTATTCTCGTGTTCTACTTCAACTAGAATTACAACCCATTGCAACGATCGGTGATGTAGTTACTGAGTTATAATTGACTTTTTCCAGTCACTTTCAGTCACTTGTTAGTCACTTTTCTCACTTATTTTGCAGATTCAAATCATAGATGCAATTTCTTCTTTGATTCATGAGCAAAAAGAAAATTGGGAAGTTTTTACATGAAACCAAAATGTCTTCACGAGAATAACTGTGAATTTTCTTCTGATTTCAGCCGAAGAAAAAAAAAGGACCGATGTGTCAGTTTTACGAAGAGTTCAACGGATCGTACCTGAGGTACAAAAGCGCGGAGAACGGTTCGCATTACCTTGGTTTCAACAAGCGTGGTTCGCCGTTGAAAGACGCCCAGGGTAGAGACCAGTGTCTGAACTTCATCAAGTATAATCCGCACTTCAACATCAGTCATCACAACACACAAGTGGCGGCAAACGTCGGTGGTGAATTGCGAAAACCATCGATGCAAAGAACGCCGAAGAAGTATCGTCCGTTAGAGAATGCCCAACCGCACCATCACCATCGGCACAATCGTGGTAAAATTCACGAACAACCGACAAAACCACGGAGACGACTCGCCGGTCGTCCGCATGATGCAAAAAAGTACTGAGCCCAACGAGAGACTGTCGCGATAAACCTTCGCGGGGGATTGTCGAGCTTAGAGACACTCGCGCACGGACTAACCGCCCGTGCCTAATTATTGAAGATATATATATATATATACATATATATATATAAAAAAAAACGATATATATGATATAACACGTAATTTGCCGCGCGCTAAATGCGATGTAACGCTGCCGTTGATAAAAAAAAGAAAGGAACACACACAAAAAAAAAAACGTAGTATTTTGTCGCATTGCTGCAGAGATCAGACTGAACTGATATTTCTTCTTTTTTTTTTACGTAATTTTTTATCAACTTTTTTCCTAGCTGTTAACAAAAATGGCAAAAATAATGCAGTTCTAGTGCTACTGCTGCTGCTACTGCTGCTACTACTGCTATCGTTGTCTCTTTACCACCGCCAGCGTGAAGCGGGGAAAGCAAATAAAAGGAATAAATAAATTGAAAGAGAAGAAAAATTAATAATAAAATAATGATAATAATATGAATAATAATAATAATCACGATTAAAATGATGATGGTTATTATTATGATAGGCGATTTATATGATGATAATATATAATTGGTCTCGCGTCGCACGATGATGTGTTTTGTTTGTTCATTTTCGAAAACGATAATAAGAAAAAAAAGATACTTTTTAGAAAAAGGAAAATAATAATTAAACTCGATAAAATATTTCAGTTTGTCTCGTCGTCAGCCTTTGATAAGAATCGTGTCTCGTTCATATTTTTGTTGTGAAGAAATAAGAGTTAAAAAAAAAAAAAATTGTTCAAATAAACGAATGAAACGAAGAAAAAAATAAAAAATAAATTAATTAAACGAATACGAAACGCGAAAAAAGCGACTAAATATGAATATGAAAACGAAAGAAAAATTGAGACTTGTATGCCCATGGTGAATGCCGTGTTTGTTGTTACGTTGTGTCGGAGCAAGTGCGTGTAAAATATTACATATTAATGAATTTTAATTGTTAGGATGCTGCTGCAGACTGTATTACTAGGTTATAGGTACGTTATGTAATATTTGTGACGCGGTGGCGACTCGATGAATAATTAATACCCACATCAGCGTCCTCTATATTTCTTCTATAAAAGAAACAGAGAAAGATCCCTCCGAATAATAACCGCGAGGTCTCTCTCCGCGCCTTCTAACGTGGAGAATAGGATTGTGTGAAACAAAGGGGTTTTTTTTCTATAATTTTCACGCAGTCGTCACGCAAGGAACAAATTCGGACCCACGAATCCGTTCCCTAGGTAGCTTATTTATTGAAATCATGTTTAGATGTTACTTAACAGGTATGAACCCCTCCTCACCCCCTACCTTATATTCCCGTCCTCGTACCTCGTTCATCTCCCTTGTACTATGTATAAAAGTAATGTTCTGCTCTCTTTACCTTTTTCCCCTTCTCTCTTTCTCTTTTTTCCCCCTCCCTTCGTTTCATTCATTTTTCCCCCACCTCCCTCGTCGTCTATTTTATACGTTCATTTGTTATTTTTTTTCCTTTTCATAATCATAGACGTTTGTGTATATTTTTTACCCCCGGTGAACCCCCGCACGATTCTTCTTTTAAATACATATACATATTTTTTTTTTTGTCATCCACGTTAGATACGTTTTTCTTTTCTTTTTTTTTTTCTTCACACATCCAAAATCTGATAATACTCAATAAAAATATAATTATTTTGTTTGATTTGAATTTTTTTTTCTACTGCCCATTATTATTTTTTTTCTTCCATTATCGTGAATTATAAAAGTGCGTCGAGGGTCTGGGCCACGCGGTGTCTCTATGTATCGCTGGAACTATAGAATTATATGAAAGAACCCATAAATTATAGTCGAGGGTAGAACGCGATGTGCTCGAATCTCTCACTTTTATTCTTACCTTGCCTTTTATTTGTTTTTATCAAACGTTATTGATACAAATTTTTCACGTTTTACTTAGATTTTTTTAAATTTAAACAAAAATACAGACTAAATACATGAATTAGAATCGCTAAAATTCAATTCATATTCATATGGCAATAATGAGATAAGCGACGTGGCTGATTCGAGCACGTTTCAAATGCAAACTGAGCTATAATATATTATATGTCGCGCTAAAACGATGCAGCTGACCATAAAATAATGGATAAAGATAAACGAATTGAAAAATAAAAGAAAAAAGAAAAAAAAACGTAAATCCGACGCTTATAATTTAATGAATTTAATAACAGACAACTAATATAACGTGTAATGTATTGTATTGTAATATGGTATTGTAACGCCACCCTTTAAGAAATTAACCCAAACGTTTGTATATGTATGCATAATCTCACCCACCCTACCCACTCTATACCTACACTTACCACTCACACCGTACATAGAATTTTTAAGGTGAGTCATCGGATGGCGGAATTTCGTCAGGGACGTTAAGTCATTTCCTTTATTATTAGTTAATTTTTTAATACAGTTATTACTTGTACTTTCTTTTTATTTACGTGTTTGTTCGTTTTTTTTTACGATTTTTTTTATATCATTCTTGCCCAGAAATTAGTATATAAAAGATTTTTTTTTTTAAAATTTCTCTTCGTTATGATATCGCGTGATGATATCGTGTCCTCTATATGTGTGTAAAGAAAATCTGAATCCCTGAGTGACAACAGTTAGCCGATGACTCGCGCAAGTTAGATGATAAAGAAAAAAAAATACATCATTTTTATTTTCATTTATATTTTTATTTTTTCACTTTTGTCACCAAGAAATCAGCAGTATAGAAAAAAAAAACTAAGAAAGAAAGGAAAAAAAATTCCACAACCAAAACTATGAATCTGACTACATTAGATAGATAATACACCTATACATAATGAGAACAAAAAAAAAAAAAAAAAATTGAATAAAAAAAATTAAATTTAAAGTAAACGTAAACGTAAAATTATTATTATTAAGAAAAAACAACAAAAAAAAAATTAAAAATTAAAATATAAAACGACAAAAAAAAATGGATAAGTAAAATATAAATATTATATATAAAATAAATATATGAAAAAGATGTGTATTGTAAGATATTTAAATACTGACGTGGGCACACTTGATAAAAGAAGAATAAGAAGAAAAAAAAAGTAATAATAACTTATTTACTCTTCTTTACGAAGAGTCATATTATACGTTGACGGTTGCTCGTCGAAGACGTTTTTTCACGCCATATCTCGACTCGTTGAATTATGATGATTGAAGAAGAGTTAAGATTCTTTGATTGTTACGAGATAGGAATAATGACAATCGAGTTTAGCGCGTTTTACTGTCTAGAAGAGCAACGCGTTTTACCTTAAAAACGAAAGAGAACGCGAGGTGCTTCGATTTGGGCTAAAATCACTTGTTCATTATATGATCGTGAGATTAATAAATGACATTGAAAGTTTAAATACTCGTGATTTTTGCCCAACAACGAATCGTCGCGTTTTCTTACGTACCTAGCAATAACATTAATAACATTCCAACACAAAATCGCGAAGCGCGTGCGTGTGCTGTGTGTTGTGTGTGCCACTATATAAAATATGAGAGAAAAACGAAACGAAAACACTGTCAAATACACGCTCATACACTGCTATATACACGTCGTTTTTATTCATTATTCAGAATTCCCTGATTGATTCCTCTTCCACATCACAATCGTCAAGAAGAACGAATGTTTTCGCATTGGAAGCCGAAGTTCATCGAACAAATGTAAGTTCTAGTCTAGACGATGACCTGCTGATGAACGATTTTCTCCTTTCTTCACATTCTCGAAGTCCTGATGAATAGTGAGTATACATCTGATGCTATTATGCTAACATAGAATGATTTAAAATTTTCGAGAAACGCTCAACTCCGTTTCAAGCGATTGATCCTTGATCCTAAGAAAGTAGAAATAATCATAAGTCGAGGGGCTATATTCACTCGAACTTTTAGTTTACAAGTGATTCCGTGATTTCATATGATTTCATCAGTTAATCTGGATGCTTTGTGCTGAGTTTTTATTATTTTAATATGGTTTCGAAGAAAGTTAGCCAATGTCCAGTGATTTTAAAGAATTTCAGCTCATTTCGAGCCATTTGAAGAATGTTCGCTAATCTCCAGTGATTTCTCAATGGTCTTGTACGATTTTAAAGCGATTCTTTGTCTGATTTCGAATGATTTCACGCCAGGGTGAAAGAGTCGATTTCAGTAGTGATTATCGGAGACACCCCTCATCATGAGTATACTAAGAAGAACGCAATTGATGAATAAGTGATTCTGCATTTTCCAGAATCTTCAGAAAAAATGTTTCAACATCTCAAATTGATGAACAAACGAAAGTGAGAGAGCCAGCCACTTATAGACAGCATTTTTATCGCACTCCCGAATACTTTGAGGTTTGACACTATAAGCTTCCAACAATCAAATTTCACGACAATAACAATTTTCCTAGAATCAAGGCTCTGAGGGTTCGTGGATCAAAAATTGTATTCCACCCGAGTCTCGGTAAACCCTTCAGGTTTAAATCTTGTCTACGTTTGGGATCAATGGCTGCGTCTCCCCGAGCGCAGCGATTCATCGCATGAAATTTGTTGGGGGTCAAGAAGATTAGGACTCGATGGTGTAGCGTCTAACGGTCTCGACGGTTTGCACTCGTGATTTCCAGATCAAACACTCGAGCGTGTTAAGAAGGAAGTTGAGAGGGCCTAGTCCTCGTCCCTGGTCCCGGGTCCCTTGGTGGCTCGCAAGGCGATGCAATGGACGCGGAGGAGCCGAAGCAGCCGAGTTTTGACATTATTTGGTGAGCCCTCGAGACCCACTCCGGAGGAAATCAACGGTCGGAATTGGAGTGCCGTTCGAGTGTCGGTGTGGGTAGGCGAACCCGCGTGGGTCACTGTGTGCGCAACCCCTTCAGCACCCTAATGTGTTCTCGACCAGGGATTGTGCGGGGACCCCGAGCCCGAAACCCTGGACTGTTTGATTTTATTTTTAGTACCAGACAGAGTGAATAGAATCGGTTTTCCGTTTTCGTCTTTGGCGCTTAACCGAAATTCCGACATTTTCAAATACTCGAGTGGAGTCGAACGAGTTCCCGAGGAACCCGTTTCTACCGGGAAACTTATCTACGATAATGATAATGATGCCCATTGCTCGGTATAGTGACCAATAGTAATTAGTCCTCGGCGAGAGTTTCCTTGTGTAAGGACGAATTGTCCCGTATTCGTGATTCTCGTACTCCATATCTTAATCGAACTCATAAAATCGGTCCTACACGAGGCCTGACTGGAAGAGCGAAGAACGCGTTTTAATTAAATTTCGAGTTCAATCGGGCCCTCGAACTATACGGAAAATATCCCTTCGGGAACCCGACTGAATTTAGAATGTCGACGCTCTTCTCCGTCCCAGAGCAAAAGAAATACTCGGCAGCAACACAGGCTGACTTGCTTCCAATTAAGAGCTGACAATTAGTTTATCTTATCTCCCATTTGTTCAACGCAGCTTTATACCGCGACCCTCCTACGGTTACCGTGAGGCGAGATGGACGTCTCGCGTCTTTTTTATTCTTCATTCAGTCCCACGACCTACAATTTCTACCCTCGTTCTCCGAGTTCTCTAGCCTCTATTTAAAGGTCATTACAATAAGGTTTCCTTAACGGAGGAATTTAACACTGCTTTAGCTACCGAGGCACGCATGAAATAAAATCGAATGGACCGTCGAAGTGGCTCCAAGCATCGGAAGAATTATCGGCACCTGGTCGCAATGGCCAGGAGGGGACATTTTTTTTTCTCTCGTCTGTGAGTACGAAACGCGCGGAAAATGACGCAGAGCTTGGTCGACCACCCAAAAGCTACATAAATTTACCAACCAACGAATTTGTGACAATTAAGAAAACGCCGGACGACAATGCTGCGGGCTGTCGCCGAATATTTACGGTCAGGACCAAGCATTGTGTCCATCCGTGCATTGTGTGTCTCCTCCGTTTCCTGCTAGTTGTAACGTAGAACAGAAATGCCGAGCTACCGCTTTCCCCGATATCGAGAATATAGGAAAAATAGAAGAATCGAAGAATCTTCAAGCTCAATAATACCGTTTTTATTATCGTCCTGTAATTTCCTTCGACGATACCGGCTCAACCTTCTGCTGTAGGCGCCTTCTGATCTCCAATGACTCCAAATAACTCTGAATTTTTATCCATTCAGAGTCCCGATAAGTACGAGTGGATGCGTCCGAAGAATTCTAAGAGAGCCAGAGACTCTTACGGCGACATTTATCCACCGGTTTGACAATGATTTTTCGTTGCGGTTTCATAAACCGCGATATAAACATTTGGGTCAACTGCGATCGTTGAAATGTGAACTATAATAAACATTCTTAACGTCTTCACCGACGTCGAACCCATTTCGAATGTTGCTCTGCACGAGATAACAGTAATGACCCTGGTATTAGGGAATTTATTCGCTTCCGGTACCTGCGGAACCGCGCAACTGCCGAGACGATGGGTGAATAAAACATGTCCACAATTTCACTTCACCCACACAAAGGAACTCGAGAATTTTCTCGTACGTGACGAACTCGATTCCTCCGCCTTTTGTGCGGTGGAACTCTCAAAGATTGTCAATTTCGGAAAGAAACTCGATAAAATCAAAATTCTCCAGCCTCAAGATTCGTTCTCCCAGTCGTATTTCGAAGGTCTTCGAAAATATGTGACGGTACACGTGTAATTCGGGTACGGATCCTGGCTACTTCGTATTCAGCAGGCTTTCAATTCGATCGGTAATTTATGGCTGTTAGGATTACCAGGTGACATCAAACGATTTGCAAGTACTGGCGCGTGTTTATGCGATCTGATTCACAAGCATACCGGGTGTCGCCCGATACCCGGTCGCGGAGACCATCGACGATTACCCGCGACCAATTCCGAAATTCCAACCGTCAGAGATTCCTCGGCTTAGTTATAGTTATAGTACACCGGCGAGCCAGATAACCATCGGAATCGGAATGACGCAATGACACAAACGTAGTTTCGAGCTGGAAAAATCGTCATCCGAGGACGTATCCTGGAATTGATACCATAATCGGGCAACATTTATGACCAATTAAAAAATTACATCGGAGAGATCAGATTCGATTATACGTAATCATTGATCAGTCGCCGAGATTAGGCCAACATTGAACATTTGGTGAGTTGTTTCTCTTCCCAGTCTGGTTCGAGGTGAACGTTACATACGTTGCTGTACGTACGTCTGAACTAGCATCGCATTCTTTTACTCTGACCCGTAAATGTGCTCAAATTGAGACGTACCACGGAGTCGTGAGCTGAATACGAAATGCTCAAAGGCGTATGTTAATATATCTCTTCCATAGATTTCCTTTGACCAAGTCACGAAGACGCATGCTTCACGAGGCCACAATAAACCGTCGCGTCAAGAATTCGCTCCATTCTCACAAGGTAGTCTACATGTGATGTCCGCTGATGCCTGAAGCTGAAACATCGCTTATATGAATAAAAAATTCAGAGCTATTCACTTTTTTATGCCGAATTTCTTTACCACGTCTCGCGGTATCTTTATTCCTCGTTTTTCTTTAAATTTTGCCACCGCTTGGAGGATCCCGACCACGCAGGAATATAATGATCGTCGTTTAGCGCGGTGGATACGCAACCGTGTGTTTTCTGTTTCCCATGTACCGAAGCAGTTGAAACTGCCAATTTTGTGGGATTCATCCTTCATCAATCTCAATTAAGAAATTAGGGAATTGGAGAATTAAGACATCACCGATATGACCATGACCGAGACCATGCAGGTATAAGAATCCAACCACCTCGACGATTTTCTTCCTCAAGGCGGAGAAAGAGATTCTCTGGGGTTAAATAGAAAGGTGGAGTTTTGTAAGCTATTGATTTTGCGTGTGGCCCTCACGAACTGCACCGAAGGACAGATAAATCTTTTCCAGCGTAGGAATTTCCTGATTGTGGCCCGCCGAGAGTTAATTGGACCAATGGAATGAAATGCTCCGATTTTTGTAATCGTTTCTTATCTGGCCATTATCCCGTAATGGCGACCATTCCGGCGCCCGGAAATACTATCGATCCTAAACGGTTGCACCGGGTTGCACGAACGAAATACAAACTAACCTCAGGTCCACAAAGTAGTCCTTGATGGAACTAATGAAACTGAACGTCGTTAGACGCGAAGGTCCGAGTCGCCCAATTTATATTGGCCAAAAGGAATGAAAAATAGACGAAAAAACAAGACACACACCCTCGAAGTGTACACAAGCTTTCAGTGTACAAATGATTTCATATAAGACTTCATACATGATTTTCCAGCCGATGATTTTTCCTGACGTTCGATTACTTCAAAGTGACTTCGATGAATGTCAGCTGATTTTCAAGTGATTTTTTCTCTGATTTCAACTGATTTCAATCCAGGGTGTGCAGCTATATCAATGTCGAGGGGTATTCGCAAATGAAAGAGGAGATTGGCGTGAAACTTTTGCGATTAACCGGCCGGGTCGAGAGGTGTAAAATAAATGAACGCGTACATCATGCGTGCGTAATGCAATATCGGCGGTCCAGTGGGTTCAGGTTAGGTTGCCGAACCGCAAGCGTCGAGCTTAAGGGCCGAAGGACCTGCGGCACGGCGGCACGGCGCCGCCGCGAGACGCGTGCAGTACGCAAGTATGAGTAATGCCCGTTATTTGCCGGGTATTAGTTTTTGCGATGGGTTAAGTTATCGTCGTCGTAAAATGGCACCACAATTACCAGAGTCCTGTCCTCTATACCAATCAAAAATTACGAGTGGTATATACTGACTATTCTAAGTATCGGTACAAAAGTTGTGTATAGACGTCCCTTTTTCAACCATCGCACGTCACGTTGACGCGCAAAAAGAATCGAGCTACAAATATACCGAGGGGGGCTCTGATTCGAACTTGAGTTTCTCTGGCCACTTGTGAACGGTGCCCTCGAGTCCACTTCGGCGTGCAAGCTCGAGAGGTCCTTCATGGGTGTGAAGGTGATTAGATTCCCGCTATTGATGATTGGTCTCAAAGTTAGGGTCTCGTTGAGGGGCACCTTAAATGCACCTTAAAATGTCAAAAAAGTCAAAACTGCCAAAAGTATTTTTTCATATTTTTAGAATGTTTGTCACACGATTTTGTCGGTCCACCGGTAGATTTTATTTCGTCCATCATAGACAGGAAAAAAAATCTCAAAAATGACTTCCGGTGGTTTTGACTTTTTCGAAATTTAAAGGTGTATGTTTCCTCTTAAGGTCGATATTTCGTGACGAATAATGAAAGTTTTTGGACCACGATGACGGAACTTCAAATACCACGAAATTAATTGTTGAGATGATTAAGCGCCACGGTTCAGAGGCACGAAATAAAAACTTTTGCGTAACGCGATGAGTCCACCTCAATTCGGTTTATAAAGAGTTCTCGGTAAAACGTTGTGAAATAGTAGATCAAGATAATTCCTTTTTTTGGTGACACATATCTCTCATTGTCAAAAGATACGCCGCGCCTTTTTGCCTTCTGGACACACAGACACAAGCGGGAATACCGAGTGTGAATTGATTTGCGGTGGACCGGAGAGTCGCGTGGGCCTTCAGGCGCCACCGCGACATTCCATAGTTTCCGGAATTACCACGTGCTTGACGCCGTCAGCGGAGAAGAAGTTAGACAGTCTGTTTTTTTTTGTTTTTCGTATCGGTCATAAGAAATTGATAACTCTAATGCACGGCGTTAATTATGGATAAAATTTTCGTGTCGTTTTTACAGTATAGAATTTTTAAAAGCTGTAAGGCATGAGATTATCTAGATGTGAATTTATCTTTTTGATTTAGAGGTAACTCGGTAGTGTAGAATTTACCGGTGTACAATCCCACTCTCATCTCGGCTAATTGCCGAGTCTGACTCTCCTCGGTTTATCACTTTGGCGGTCGCGTTGCACTCCGGTGTACGTAAACCAATTAGGGCAATTACACGAGTGGAGAAAACCTGTAGGACCATAGAAAAAACAAAAACCCCACATAGTCGAGTTCCTGGCTACCAAGCCACCAAGAAAAGCCCACGTCTTAACCCCTGAACCCCTGAACCCGCTTATGAAACCCGGTAATTAATTTCGTCGATTACTATCTACCTGGTAATGAGCCACGTTTTGTGCCTTCTTATCGCGTTAACCCAAATACTTTTAATTCCAGCAACAACGAAGAGCGGTCATACCGTTACTGATCTACGTTTTCCAACCTCGCATGAGAGCAAAGAGCAGAATTATATCCCCGAAGAGGAATAAACGAAGGGACGATTCGGAGTTGGTTCTAAATTGCGTGGGTGTAGGGTATAAAAAGATGCGGTTCGATTATATTACCGGAGTAGTCGCGTGGCCCTGTGGCCCCCCTGGCCCTTACCGAAACCCGTGGCAAAGGGTCTCTTGTACTCCTTCTTTCTCGCGCACATAAAATACAACCTGGAATTTTAATAAGCCCGCCATTGTGCGCCGGACGCGCGGTTCCCACAGATTTTGGGCAGAGACAACGGGACGGTGATCAACCTCCACGGGCCAATACGCGTACCGTGTAGAAATCGACTTTCAATCGGGGAAAACTATCTGGGGCCCGATCGAAAAAGACATGAGGTTTTTGGGTAGTTTTCCCCATTTAAGACTCAATCTATGCGTGTGTTATCAGAAAAAGATACCATTTCCCCCCTAATTATGATTTTGCTCACCTCGAATTTCGTTCGACAAGAAGCGTGAATTATTTTTTAAACAGTGACCTCCATCGTAGGTCTGATCTTGGGGTGAAGATTAATTTCGGTAGCGACTGGTACGATTGTTTTTTTTTTCATTTTTATTTCTCGTCATTTCTTAAGATTTTAATTGACCAGAAGTTTATTCGTATAGCCGTGGCTCTTCGGCTGACGACGAAATGAATATATTAGGGGCTATGGTTAGATAACGTCAATTAAAGGCGGCACGCGACGAAGAGGTTGCCAAAGTCAGAGACTCGGTTTATACGAGTCGAGACGAATTAAGGTAATATACTGGACGGTATAAATTTATAAATTAATAAAATTACAGCGGTGCTTGTGTGAGTGGCCGACGAAGAGATACGCGTGATACGTCGATCTTGCGTAGCGCGGTAAAAGCAGCAGTTTGTCTTGAAAAGACTCTACGAGTTTTTAAATTCGAGATAGCCATAAGGTCTTAAATCTGGGCGACAAATTAAGAAGAATTTTTTTTTTTCACCAAACATTTCTTAAACTCAGCCAATAAAGATTCCAATTAAAAATTCTCTCGGACACCGCAACTATACTCCTCTACACGTGGTTATAACATCAACGATTCTCACAGAGAGATGCCGAACGAGATCTACGCGCCAGATTAGCGCCGGTAGGCGATGCAGAATTTCATCTCGGCGCTAGCCGCCGGCTTTGATGTCGAAAGATCGAATCACGATATCACGAACCTAGTCACTTCGTATTGTGCCGTCTTCATCGCCACCCTGTCAAAATAGGGACGCTTCAGTTTTCTACTAGACCATAAAAATCGATGATCCAGTAAGCCGTGTAGATATTCACTTTCAAATGGGAAAAACTATTCAGGACCCTCCCGAAAACGTCACGCTCACCCCGAATCTGCAAAAATGTTAAAATTGACATTCAAATGGG
>JAFFZH010013091.1:4552-21453 GCA_018420115.1 Euura saliciscinereae
GATTCGTCAAGTATTGTCATGATATCCTGATTTTAGATTCAGGAGTCTACTCAGTCGTGGTTTCCGAAATTAGAAGTAAGTTAAAGATACAGAGATCTTCTATTATGTCAGATATTTACTTGTTGTTCGAATTTAGCTCAAGCGAGTCGAGCACCGCGGAATGACGACTTAATCACAGTCCTCTTTACTTAAATTTCAGCTCGCGTGAGAAATGTCAAAGACCGACTGTCAAACCTTGCAGCGAGTGTTACAGAGATGTCCGGCCGTAAGTTGAAAACAAAGTCACTCAATGACGGTATTCAAGTCATAGCTACTAACATTGCGTCAAATATTGACAAAGTACGATAGTAGTAGAAGTCCGTTTATTAATGCCGTAGTCCAATGTGGACCGTAGGGCGAATGATAGCAATACGACCAATAACAATATAAATTTGGGTTCGACCAGATGCAATAAAGATACAGAGTAAAGGAACGGTACGGAGATGCAGAAATATAATAATAAATGGAATATTAACTAAGGTACCACAGAAGATAGCCAGTAATAGTAAAAATGCTCAACAAGATAGTACCAATTAACTTGAGAATAGAGCAAGCTAAGAATACCAAAATATGATACGAGAGAACAAAGATGTCAAGTATGCAATAGACTAGTAACTATCTAGATAAAAAATAACGCACACTACGATGTAAATAAAAATACAGAAAGTAACAATAAATAGAGCTATACAGACAATTTACAATTTGAAGTAGCTAACAACACAAGAAATTTACAATCCGAAGTAGCTGGACAGGCTCATCTTTTCGCTTCTATAACCGAGATTATATGTATAGTAGTTTCCACTGGCAACAAGAGACTGAATTTGGTCCATGTGACCGAGTAAGGATAATTCGCATGAAATCTAAAAACTAACAATCTTCAGACGATGAGCAGAGCGTGGTGCAGTGCTGTCCAGTACTACGTGATCACTAGCTGGTCATGGATTTCGCACAAGAAGCTGTAGATCGGCCTCCGAACGGATAATGATGATTTCGTCCGACGATGCATCCCGCTTGACATTAACTGCTCCATTTCTGGTCCAAACGAAGCTGTAACCCGTTTGTCGAGCACGATCTTTAGTTTTGCCTAGAAGTCGAGCCAGAGATGGGGAAAGGCGATCGTTGACAAACACAGGTGTGTGAGGTTGTTCCCCGGGAAGGTCAAACTCATCCGCGTAAATGTGCCCCTTGGCACGCTTAGCAGCCAAGACTCGGTTTCGGCAGGCCGTCGATTTCAGGCGGACTAATATCGTTCGAGGCTTGCCCAAGTTTCTAGTGCTCTTCAATCGCACGACCTCAACAATATCGGTCGGGGGCACAGTGACCGCAAGGAGATTTGCCGTTGACTGAAAAACGGCGCCCAGGTCTTCATTTTCGAATTCCGGCATACCAGAAATAGTTAAGTCACTATTTAGGGAGTTTTGCTCGAGCCTTGAGAGTCGCTCGATGAGATCATAATTCAGGGATTTAAGTCGAGCAACTTCCGCATCCTGGCCTTCACGAGCCGTTTCCAGATCGACTACACGACCTGAGAGTGAATCCACTTTGTGGGTGAGTTCTGCTACAAGTGCATTTGTACTGTTCGATAATTCCTTCAGTTGTGTGGAAATCTCATTCACTCTGGCAGGGATAGTCAATAGTCCGTCAATTTTGGCAGTGCTAGCTCCTATTGCAGCCATGATCGACTCAAGCGTAGGCGACGCAACCGACGAAGCAGCTGCTCCCGAAGTTGAATCGGAAACCACAGTGGAAGTGCTCGATGATCCAGTTCCGAGCGTAGCTGGGCTGATAAGTGACGTTGTTGTGCACGACTTGCACCTCGATACAATTTTTCCATTCATTGTGCTTTTTGTGAAGACCGTGCATTTCGGATGGTAGCGACCGAAGCAGGAGTAGCAAAGCGACGGAGTCTTGACCTCCTTTTTACAACCTTTGCAAATTATAGGCGAGGGCGGTGGATCATTAGCCATGACGTCAAGACGTATATTAGTAAAAGCGCGTATTGATAATATGTGCAAGACAGAGATATCTTGAGCCACAATACCCGGCGAGCACCTGTTACCACTACGAACAACCAGACTCCAATGTTCACCTTACACAGTACACCGAGTACTCGCTATACATGTATACACCAAAGTCCGATCGATCGATACAAGTCAATATTGCCAGAAGTAAACTCAGGCAGGAAATAACACTGAAACCACTGGTTGATGGCAAAGATTTTGCACAGACCTGGAGACGGTGAAATCGAATTGATTGTCAATTTCGGTTATTCTGCACAGATGACGATGATTTTTCAACAATTGGACCGCTCTATGGGTCCAGTTTTTGACAAGGATTGACACGGACCAAACACAGTCGACACTTTGCATGTAGATCAACAGAAAATCAAGAAAAGAAAGAGAGCCGAAATAGACCCGACTGACTATAGCTAGCGACCAAGCTAGTCAGCATAGTGTCATGGTCGAGGGGCTATTCACTCGTGAAATCACTTGTACACCCCCTGTCGAAATCGATTCGAAATTATTTTCGTTTCCTTTCGAAATCACCTGAAATCAGACGAGAAATCGCTTGGTAGCGCGCCGAAATCGATCGTTAGCGCTCGAAATCACTTGATGTTGCTTGAAATCATTGTAACAGCTTGAAACCACGGTAAAATCGGGCGAAAATTCAACGGAATCACATTGGAAATCACATTGGAATTGCTTGAGGGTAGTAGACGAATCGGAGATGACGTAGAAAGTTTTTCCTATATATCTGGGAGTGAATAGCCCCTCGGTCATGATGTACCTATTTTATTTTCAGATCCCGATTCCCAGCTGAACGCCACAGACGTTGGTAAGTGATAAGTGGGTACACTTACTTGACCAATCTATACGTCTACCAAAACGCTCGAATTATCTTTGTCTCCGTACTCTGGAAAATCATTCCGTTTGATATTCACGACCTCTCTATTTCTATTTCAGAAACTTTGACGAATGCCGGAAAGTATTTCGCAGACTCTATAAATTCTATCCTACAGGGTAGCGGGACCGGTGAGTTGAAGACGACTTTTTACCCTTTTAAAATGTTTTTGTGATCTACTGTTCGCTTCACATATCAGGTTGAAGTCGAGAAATTGTTTTAATTGACCGAGATTTTCTATTTTGATTCTTCATGTTTCATTATTTTTTTTACTTATTGCCATTATATCATGCGTCAATTGGTGAATTTCCACTCTGTCATGATACGCCCATTTTATTTTCAGAAAACACAGCAGGAATTTCTGCCGGATTCGCGAGTAAGTGACACTCATTCGAAAAGTACATCAAGCCTAACTTGATTTTCGGGTACAGTACGTTTCGGCGCGACCGTGTCGGCGTCAGCCGTTTCGGCGCGAACCCTTTTGGCGCCAGGACATTTCGGCGCGAAGCCAAAATTATGCAGTTGTAAACTTGACCCGCCATAGAACCCCGTCTGCGTTGTATCATGTGTGTGTGTGTGTGTGTGTTGTATGATTGACTGGCCTAACCTTCTCTAACCGTCAATGGGTGGCCTACCTTTTCCTAACCCTTCACGGAACACCGTCTGTGTTGTATCCATGTGTGTGTGTGTTGTATGATTGACTGGCCTAACCTTCTCTAACCGTCAATGGGTGGCTCGCGCCAAAACGGCTCGCGCCGAAAGGACTCGCGCCGAAACGGTCAGGCGCCGAAAGGATTCGCGCCGAAACGGCCAGGCGCCGAATCGTCCTCGCGCCAAAACGACTCACGCCGAAACGGTCGCGCCAAAACGGCCATGCGCCGAATCGTCCTTGCGCCAAAACGACTCACGCCAAAGCGGTCGCGCCGAATCGGTCGCGCCGAAATGGCCGCGCCGAATCGTCCTGCTCCCTGATTTTCATCCAGCTGTTGTTAGAACTGAGTTAGAGTCGAAGACGACTTGATCATAACCTCTGTATTCCAATTTCAGGTGCTGTCAACCCAGTAATAATCAAAATGACAGCCCACTTGCAAAGAACTGAAAGGGGAGCCGGTGGTGAGTTGAAGACGATTGTGCCCATCTAGAATATCGCGCCTCAATCAGCACTTGAAAATTGTCTAAATTATTGAGGTATCTTTCAATTTCCAGATACCAGCCGTCAGAACAGCGCTGCTGCGTCCGAAGTTATTAGAGCATTCAGCTCAATCGTGAACCAAGCCAATAAGGTTTTGAATGCTGCTACTGCGGCTGCCGCTCAAGCTGCCGCTAGTAAGTTGGAAACAATCGTACCATTAGAAATATAATTGTCATACTGAGATCTATCGTTTGCTACAAACCAAATTCCAACGAGGCTTTCATAAATTGATCTATTTCCTTAGCCTCCAGTTGGGCAAACGTATTTGATACTCAACATTCGATCCCTGATTTCAATTGTACCACCAGTTTAGTACTGCTAAACTACGATCCTGAATATTTTGACTTTTTATATTGTTTCCAACATCAACTAAAATATAATGATTTCTTAAATTATACTTTCAATGTGTTCTGGTAATTTCGATTGAATCGTAATTTCACTTTCTCAGATGGACCGTCAGAATCATAAATCCCATGCCAGTCCAGCTGAACCGAAGCAGCGGAGGAGACTATTGGTGAGTGTCATCGACAGTATCTGCACCTGATACGAAGATGCTGAGTATATTTATTCACTAATCTTGGTGAATCTATTCGCAGGCCACTTCTTAGCAGCTATCGCGGAGCGGGATATTCGGAACCGCTTTTGCTAATCTGAAGAACTTTTTGTGGAAGAACGTAAATCACCTGCTGGACGACAGACTACCACTTTCTTCCAGCACGTCTTCCAATTGATTACTGAATATGTATATACCAGTGAGAATAATGTAAAGCTGCATAAGATTGTGAGCAATAAAAATCAATTTCGAAAATATTCATTCGCTGTATCGTATAATTTTTCCATTTCCCAACATAGATTCCGAATACAAAAGAATAAAGACATTCAGAGGCCCTCATAAAAACGATTACTTTTTACTTCCGAGTCACGTGACATGCGAAAAGGTTTTTTTATTTGCAACACCTGCACGAACAGTTTGATTCCGTTTGGACCGCTAAACCGATTTGGATGAAATTTGCAAGATATACCGTTCTTATTGCGAGGCTGTGCCAATAAAGTTTTCAAACGTCGCTCGCTTACCACGTAACTTTCATGTTTCAATACAAAATACCGTGAGGATTATTACGATACAGATAATTAGTGATTAAACACTGATTATCCGAAAATAGTGATTCCATTCCATTTTCGAAGGAGAAACAGATTACCTTCGGAATCTGTAGCCAGTTTAATCTGTGACTGACTAAATGTTAACGCGGGCTTGGGATGTTAGTTATAGATCCCGATTTGGTGACGATTCGAGAGATTGGATCATACGCCCTTGTCTTGGGTTTCGATCCGTATATAGACTCGTCGCAGTATCGACTAGGGGTGCGCGGTATTGGGATTTTGATACCGATTTTCGGTACGGGCTTCGTATTCGGTAGTTTTCGGTTTACCGAAATACCGAAATTTCGATAAATACCGAAATACCGAAGTTTCGGTAAATACCGGAATACCGAAATTTCGGTGAGTACCGGAATACCGAAATTTCGGTAAGTACCGGAATACCTTTACGTAGTGCGCCAGTATATCAGACAGGCGGCAGCACAATTAATATTTCACTCAATAAGCCTACATTTCACACGTTCCAGTATGTATTTTTGGGGTTTCATTTTTAGTTTCGGCAAATATCCACTCAATATTAACTGTCTACCGAATCTCGATATCCGGTATATACCGGTTTTTCGGTATTTCGATATTTACCGAACCTTCAATATTCCGGTACTTACCGACTTTACGGTATTCACCGAAATCTCGATATTTCGGTATCGGTATTGACGGCTGGATCCTATACCGATACATTTCACGGGAGGAGATACCGAAAAAAATTCGGTATACCGAAATACCGCGCACCCCTAGTATCGACAAGGCAGCGTTAACATGAGCGAAAGATTGCATCTCAATTCCGCGACGATTCGTAAGGATGGCTCATATGCCCTTGTCTTAGGCTCCAGCCCATAGACTCCAGTCAGTAGTAGCGACAAAGCGTTGACGCGAGCGTGGGATATAACGTATCCCAATTTTGTGACCATTCGCTCGACAATTCGTGAGGATCGCCCAAGGAAGAAATTGGACTAACCGCTCGTATTAAAACTTCTATTGTAGGGAGGAACCAACCTCTCCAGAGATTGCCTTTTTATTCAAAAAATAGTAATATCTGCACGGCGAGGACCTTACAAAAGTACTTGAAAAAGACCAGATCAATCAGACAAGACAGTACCTATACACTGCGGAAAAATTTGGTTGATTCAAAATAATACTGTTCAATTCAACTAAACGCGGCTGTTACGGGCGGGGAAACGCCGTTTTGGTTAAATCAATCAACTTTTGCTCTCAAACAACAATTATTGCTCTGGTTCACGTCTCGGATCCGTCTATGGAAAGAGTATTATTCTGGCATTTAAATACTTTGTATGAGGACCGCGTGTATGTGTGCGATGTTTACGATGCACACTCTCGCGCCGCGACACACTGCCGGACTACCGCCCATGCGCGTATGGCCAAGCTATCGCTGATACGTACTCAACGAGGCACGCTCAAGGCGTGTGCACTGCCTCGATGATTTCTGGCTTCGTCTTACGACCTTCTGTCCTCGCCTTGAGTAGGAGAGTGAGGACGAATGCGCAGATATATTAGTAATGACTACGATCAATGATCTCGCAGTAAGATCGGTTGATGAGCATACGCAATTGATCTACGGAGATACTACTATCCGTCAACCACGCAATGGATTTCGGGATGAGTATTCTCACGTCGATGGCTCAGGTCCACACCGGCCACCCGAACTAGTGTTCACTTAGTAATAAAGGAAACACTGTCTGCGACCGTGTGTATGACTGTCAGCTGTATGATTTAAGTGTTATTTCGTGGGTGAGGGATTATATTCCTGAAAATAATTCACCGCACTGAACACAATTTACTATCACTTCAATAGTTTATTAATGTTAAACAGTCACTGAAAGTTTATTTACACACAAGTGATGAGAAAAGTATTCACAGTAAAGAACAATGAGAATAAATGAAAAATAAGGAAAATTCAGATTATTAATTAATTAGCTCTGACTAATTATTAATCAAGAAGTTTGACTAGAAACCAAAAAAATTATATACTAGACAAATTATCGACTATAAATTTACTAGACCTTTTATATTTATACTATTATTTATAACAAAGACTCTAATTTGTGCTATTATTAAATTGTCACTACACCCGAACTCAGGAGATTGAGAGTTTACTGATTTATCACTGTTTTCTGCTATGTTCTATGCTTTTCTATGGTTGTTATTATTTTAACGACAAAATAATTAATCGTGAGTCATCTGGAAGTTGGTTGAGTTGTGTCCGGCGCAAGTAGCTTGTCTCTAATCCTATTATGTTCTATTATTTCGAATAATCGGTGTTTGTTTTGATCAAGACGCGCAAGTTTCCACCACCTTCGACTAGCTTCCAGAACGTTATTTTGCTTCTAGAATGTTTTATAGGATTTCATCCTGTCTATTTTGCATAGAACGTTCCAGTTTTATTACTTATGGCGATTTTCTATGTAACAGGCATTATATGACCGTTACAAACTGAACTTCAATTTCATTAACAGCTTGTAAAAATTATTTGAACTAACGATATTTTAAGTAGTTATTACTATGATTTTTTTTTTTCATAACCAATAGGTATATGGCTTAACGCCGATTCCCATTTTGCATGAATATGTGTAGTATGCATAGTTTGTTCTATGGTACACAATACAAGACCGTCGTTGGGCGGGTTCGATAGGATTGAAAACTTCAGTTTCGTGTCCACTTCTCATACTGAGGCTGTACATTCATATCAGCGAGAATTTTCGGTGCCTGGATGACCCCATAGTGGCGAATTTGTGAACTCCTCGAGTAGTATTTCGTACCTCGCATTTGTTTCAGCAACATCATCTAGTTTCGGTTGTTTCACCTTTTCCGTGAATTTGACGAAACCAATCAGCTGGTTACAACAAACAACTTTTAATTGCATCAATGAAATACTTGATACACTTGATACAAAGATTTGATTGACCGAACTAATTTCAAGTATGTATTCAATAATCAAATGACGTTGTCAAACTGAAATGGTACTTCATTTAATCAAACAAATATCTATTCTCTTACGATCAACGCGAAATTTTTGAAACATTTAACAACACAAATAATTGAGGTGTTTTACGCAACACGACAAAGTGATCATAAAAAGCATGATGTGCATTTGTCAGAATTGATATTTTATTGCACCAAACATTTATATATATTATATATTTCAACAGTTTGCTGATTTTAATCAATAATCAATTGCAGCTAATCAAACGATTATTTGAACTAAATTTATCCTCCTTTGACATGACTTCGTATTTGTTCGGAATACAGGTTTTTCGGGAATCTAGATCAAATTCAGCAAACGTACATTTTCGCTCAATCAGATGCAAAACTCGGTTCATTCGATGAATGCGAATATCACAGCTGAATCAAATATGAGGTTGAGATAATAAATCTATCCAGCATTGAGTTCAGGTTTCTTGAAAAACAGGAATGATTGAACCAACTTGATAGTTTTTAGGTCAACTGAATTCACAATTCCCCCAACCACTCAAATTTTGGATTACAAGTAGATATGCACTTGAAGCAACTAACATTTAATCAATTCAACTGAATCTTTGCCAACTAAATGAATGAGGTTGATTTGCACCACACTTTTTTCTCGGTGTACTTGTTCATTTCATTCAAAAAACCACACAAGTCCGTGACGACTCAGACATTGAGTACTTGGATAAAATCTGTATTAAGCGACAGCGGCATAGATATACCAATATCTTTACGGCGTACAGCACAAAACACGCGGCTACTTCAGCCGCAAAAAGAAAAAGCATTGACACTGTCAGGAAAACCGCAGGTTGGACAAGCAAATGCAACACATTCGCAAGATTTTACGACAGAGCGATAACTAAAGATCCGCACCTTTTTGCGAGGTCAATACTAGCAAGTAGCTCAAAATAAAATGAGTAAAAAATATTAAAAAGTTGTTATGTTAAACAAAATAGCTATAAATAATCAGGGTCATGTTTGCCAGAGTTTTTTCTTGTCAACTCTTAGATCTCGGCACACTATACATGTATCAATAAATTACTGGATACCTATATGAAACTTATAAACTTGTCCAGTAATTTCGAACAGCCGTATATTCCTTTAAACATCTACGTGTTATATCTCGAAGGAAGAGGCGCAAAATACAATTAGGTGATTGAACGAACTTACCTGTAAGTGAAGTTCTATCACAATTGTACGAAGCGCCTCTTCCGATAGATAGGTCCCGCCCAGACCCCTAGTCTATCAAACCCAACTTATAGATATCATTGCAATCAAGCGATAGACCCCGTCATATCAAGAAAAAAATACAAAATTTACAATCAGGGATTTATTGTATTAACAACAATATCGTACAATAATAATATGATCATAACTACATAATAATAAATACTATATCTATGTATCCATAAATACTTTATCTATGAATTCCAAAAGAGTGCGAAAAACCCTACAAAATGAGACCAACATGAAGTATTTGCGACAATCCGTTCCAAAGATATAGCGTTATTAAGAAAAAAAAGTGTTCCTTTTTCAAGAACTTTGGTAGCGCACGATTAAATGTTGAAATAGCCGTAACTCCGTAGCAAGATTTTTTTTTCCAAAACAAAAAAATACAAAAAAATAAGGGTCGCTTTTTTTCATTAAACAACAACATATATTCAATTTGAAAAAATTTATAACATCAAATTTCAACGTTTATGAACGAATCGTAGGGTTTTTAGCCTGAATATCATTGCAAAAAATATAGGTAAGACCTTTTGCCGTTACGATATTATATAAGCAAAAAGTCCTTTTGACGTTTATTACAAACAGGCGATTTAATTCCGCCATTTTGGAGGCGGGTTCCTTCCAAAGGTGATTATTGATCGGGGAGGCGGGGTTAGACAACAGTACCTATAAGCTATAGTCTTTTTCGTCGTTGTATGTACCTTTAAATGCATAGGTGCTTCCAACAATGGGTTGGAAGATTTATTCACATTCTAATGGAATTGAATCACAAGAAACGACGAATTTACTACAGAATTTTGTCAAATTTGTACACAATTTGGTATTTTTGGGGTAATTTATAATAATTGTCGCCAACAGAAAGAGGAAAATGACCGACGAAACTGATAAAAATGGATTTGACGGTGTGTTTTGACCATGTGTACCGAAATCCTGCTTATGTTATTATTTGCAATAAATAAATGAAGGAGTTTTGTTGGTGTGTCGAGGTGAGCCCTTATTTCCTCGTCACTTGTGGTAGTGGGTCTCGTGTAGCCAGTGAGCCACTCGTGTGTGGGAGAGCACAGGTACATAGGTTGTCACGGGTGTATGAGTGGGATAAGAAACCCAGCTGGAGCAAGTGGTACGTACCGAGGCGGCAAGAACGGCCAGAGAATAAGGTAAATATCCAGAGGGCTCGAGAAAAGGGCTAGTTGTATTCAGTATTGTCGGTCGTTCGGCAATAAATAGGCTCAGCTCTCAGATTCGAGATCCCACAATAATATTAGAAATTTGTTCATGAATATGAAGAACATGCACAGCGATTCAATTCGCTGTATACAAAAATGTGTAATTTTACAAGACTTTTGTGTAGTTGATGTAGATTGAATTCACAGATGGCCGGCCGTAGCTCCGTAGGTGGCGCTATCTGTATCTCCTAAAAGACATATTTTATAGACAGCTCTTCGTCAAATAGATAAGGTGTGCAATTGGCGTAAAATCTTAGAAAATCTTCAGTAACAAAAGAGTGCCCTGATCGAATTGGCTGAAAATTTTACACAGCATGTCTTTCTCAATGCCAAAAGTTGTCTGAAATTTTTATAGTGGGCCGAGCAGTGGTGCAAAAGATACATCAACAAATATTCGCACAGTGGCGAGAATTCGGCGATTATGAGGTCGCAAAAAAGTTTTTTCAGCCGCAGTTCAAAAATTCAAGGGCGATCGCGAGTACGCAAAGAAGAAGAATCAGATCTTGAATTTTCGAATCGTGTCCAAAAAACTGTTTTATTCCATACATGACCGGTAAGGCCGATTTCGCTATCTATTTTCGGGGGCCAAAGAGCGGTTCTACCGACCGAGAAGTTTCTACTCCCGCTGTGGGAGTGAAGACAGTGAATACAGAATTTATCTGCCAGTTTGCTCTGCCGTACCGACCAAAAGACCGTGAATAAAGAATTTATCGCCCTAGGGAGATAAATTCTTTATTGTAGTTACATCACATAACCTAAATCGTGAGCACTGATCTGCCCGCGAAATCGGCTTCCGTTCATGTATGGAATAAAATATCGTGTGCACCACGGTCGCATTACACGTTTTCGCTCCCGAGCGAAAACGTCCATTGCTCCCTTGGTGCACAATATACTATTGCGACTTCATGCATAATCGCCGAATTCTCGCCACTGTGCGAATATTTGTTGCTGCATTTTCTGAACCACTGCTCGGCCCACTTCGAAATTTTCAGACAACCTTTGGCATTGAAAAAGACACGCGCTGTATAAATTTCAGCCAATTCGATTAGGGCACTCTCGAGTTATGAATGACTTACACTCATTTTGTATTAAAACTACACTTGAACGGCGTATTAAAAATCTGATGAAAATACTCTCGAAAAGTTCACAAAAAACCCCAAAATGTTTGTATTGAAACTTTTTTCATACATCGTTCACGTTCTGAGCTATGTAGGCGCAAACGATTTAAAAAAAATGAAAATCAATTTATTCGATGATTTTTCGGACTGGAATGATGAGTCGAAAAGATCTGAAAAAAATCACAGTTCATCCTTTCAACGTGTAGTTTGACTGTGCAAATGGACACGCAGATCGAGAGGGGTCAGGGAAAAAATCTCGTTTTTTCGGTCGCTTTGACGTGGAATTTCCCTTATATATCACGTGTCTAATGGCATAAGGTCGTCAGCGCCAAAAACGCGATTTTGGTGGCAAAAAGTCGTATAATTTTTTTTTCACGCCATTCGCTCTGATAACGGCCAAAACGTATAGGAAAAATAAAAAACAACGTAAAGACGAAACGTCGTGAGCACCATTTTGATTTTTTTATTTGTCACGATTTTTTTTTTAATAGCTGTAGAAACTCGTAAAACGCAAAGATAAATTGAACGAACGACCATTTGAAAAAATTCGATAAAAAATATTGGTAGTTAAAAGCAGAAGGTCGTATCCGCCCAACTCACGACCCTGTGCACTTACATTTTTTGATCTCGTAATTTCAATTGATCTATAAGCTTCGAAAGTTTTCAGTGCGATTGGCGTGAAAAAAAAATTATACGAATTTATGCCAGTATAAACAGCAAAACGTCGTATAATGGCACTTACGTCCTTATGTCATCAGACACGCCACATACGTTACCAATGTTTTGTTCATCGCCTACGTTAAGTTATCGACGTGGTAGGGGGTCTCTCTGCTGTGTATAAATACGACGGATCGGACGAATTCTAACCAGAAACCTATTTCTAACGAAGAAAGTGGCTACCTTCAACATGAACAAGATCGTCTGTCTTCTTGTCGCCTCGATGGTGTGCGTCGGTGTTGCCAGCGGTAAGTTACAGACCAATAGCACATGCTCGGACGTTCTATTTTCCAATACAATGAAACCTCACTTATACTTATTTCAATCGGGTACGCCAGAAAATACATACATATAGGTGAGAATAACGTAAAAAAAAACTAATTGAGAGTCAAGTGGTTCGATAGCTTCCACGTCAGCATTGCAATTATTCACACACATCATCAACAGGTGAAAAAAACCTGTTCTGTAGATAAGCGTAGAAATATTTTGGCATCAAGGAGTAAAATATTCTCGATACAACAAGGATACAATATTCAAACTGAGAATATTTGAATTATTGATTTCAATTCCAACAGCCAAACTGGAACTCATGGACGTATATCGGAAGCAATCAATTTTTGAAGTGTTGTGTCACGAAATATCGCGTGTCTAATGACATGAGGACGTATGCGCCATTATACGACGTTTTTCTGTTTATAATGACATAAAGACGTATAATTTTTTTTATCACGCCAATCGCTCTAAAAACGTTCGAAGCGTATAGATCAATTGAAATTACGAGATCCAAAAATGTAAGTGCAAAAGGTCGTAAGTTGGGCGGATACGACCTACTGCTTTTAACTACCAATATTTTTTATCGTTTTTTTTTAATGGTCGTTCTTTCAATTTATCTTTGCGTTTCACGAGTTTTTACAGCTATTTAAAAAAAAATCGTGAGAAATAAAAAAAATCAAAATGGCGCTAACGACCTTCTGCTTTTAAATATAAATATTTTTTATCGAATTTTTTGAAATGGTCGTTCTTTCAATTCTTTTGGTTTTACGAGTTCTTACAACTATTTGGAAAAATTATTAAAAATCATGAAAAAAAATGGCACTCACGACCTTATGCCATCTCTAGTGAAAAAGATCCTGTAAAATATTACATGAAAAAGTACACAATAAATTTCATGATAAATTTTATAAAGTTATGACTGGATTCCTGATACGAATTATCTGGTACTTTATCATATGATTTTTGTTCTAATCATTACGTTGTACAAATACACATAATATAACATTAATCCTCACTGTGATCCTTTCGTTTGTCGGCACGACCACTCAGATTAAACTGATATTACACGAGCTTGCTCACTATCACCGGAGATTTTACAAATTTTAGTTCACTATGCGGAATTTAGTTTGATAGCGCTCGTTCTGATATGAATTGTAACTTTTTGTTGAGTATGAGACTCATCAGGGCTTCGAAAAGGACACCTAAATCGAAATAACCATCTAAACTGTGGAAGTTTGTGCAATGTAACAATTTCTTGTTACCAGGAGGGATTCGTCTATACCTATTCTAATCGAGAAGACTCAAAATCGATATACTACTTTCGATTAGTCCCTTTTCCGAAAAGCAGGGGGTTTCTACTAATAGTAATCTATCTGAGGACTAACCAGTTGTCGTAGGATGTTATAGGATCGGAAGAATCGTCTGTGGATGTGTGTTGTGTGATGTGATGTGTACAGGTTTTGAAATAATTAGGTTAAAACCGATTTAATATTGATAGTGAAGATTTGTATGAATTTGAACTGAATTCTGATTATAATTCTTTAAATGTTTATCTGAAGATTTATTAGAATTAACTTGTAATAATTATCAAGCAACGCTTAGTATCTTTTGAGACCGTAGTCTGAAATGATGACTCGTAAAATTTTCTGAGTCGAAAATTCATGAAAATTAATTTTTCTAAGTCCAAAATTGACTCTAAATTCGTAGATTCGTGGACTGCTCCCACGAATTACGTACCAATGTGTCCGGGAGGACTGACCGAAGTGACTCCTGACAGGCTTGTCAGGCCGGACCGAAGTGACGCTCTGTGCTCCTTGATTTTCCTCGTTACCTCGTTACCTCGGTTTGGGAACTATATTTCGTATGGCGTAGGCACATTTCTTCAAATTTTAGGAGTGGGGACTGACCCACGAACTCCTCAACTTCCCTACTGATCGCGCATTTATACTATTTACAAGATTCAGTTCATTTTCATACGTGTTAATCCCCGTTTATTGTGTAAGTATGGTCTGTAGAGTATGTACATGTGTGTTTGTCTTTATGACAGGACCGCATCCTTAAATTTTACAATCTTCTTTGGTGAATTTACGTGTAATAGTTAAACATTATTATGTGTGTGGTGTGTTGTTGTCCAAATGACGATGAAGTTAATTTTGTTTGTTAAGTTAAATTTTCTATGTGGTGTGTTTTTATTCTATTGTATTTTGAAATTGGACTTGAGCAATGTTTTGTGTGGTTTCCTGAGTTTGAATTTGAAATTTCTGTCTGCTATTCTCTTGAATGCTTCTAAATTAATAATTATATTACTCTTCAAATTGTTGAATACGTTACAATAATTTATTACCTAATTTACCGTAGGATGTTTTACATGATCAGATTTTATGATAGAAAAAAAAGGGGGGACACCCGAGTCGTACTCGTCATACGTCTGAATGTAGATGAATCAAGGGTGTCGTCTACTTTATATTCTTTTATCCCACTTCAACTCTCCTCTAATTAGATTTTCCCCAGGTCCCTTACATTCGCTCGAATTAGGTCTGCATGAGATTGTAAATTTTTGTCTTCTTCTCCTATTTTACCGTTTCTGACAAATAATGTTATTCAGCCTCTCCGTTCGCTCCGCACCTCATACCGCGTTATTTTCTTATCGCACCTCGCGCATATGGACGCGGGGTTAAGAACCAGTGTAATAAGTCGGGATCGAACCGTGGTCCTTTGAATTTGGAAGAAGTAACGCTACCGCTTGAGCTACGGTACTTCATGGTTGTGTAACAACGTTTCAGGTTCATAAGCTTTCACATGATTGTGATTGATTTCAGTTTCTTCAACGAAGTTGGAACTCGTAGAGCTAAAACTCATGTAAAACATCACACAATAAATTAGATGATGAATTATGTGTATTTGTGCAACGTAATGGTCAGAACAAAAATCATGTGATAAAGTACATAATAATTTACAACATTCTTAGTTTACATGATAATTCATATCATGAATCCAGTCATAACTTTATGAAATTTATTATTCACTTTTTCATGTAATATTTTACAATATCTTTTTCAGTAGGGATTAGACACGCGATATTCAACAGCACACTTAACATTTTGTAGCACGTATGTTCTGCAGGTGGTAAGATTCATTGAATCGTTAAAAATAAAAACTATGCGTACATCATCACGATATAGATAAAATGTGTTTTTTGAACGTTATGCTCTTTGTTTGGATCCATTTTATTATCTACATTTTATGCTACACCGAATGTTCAAATCATTTTCAACAGGTCAGGTTCCACTCGATTCGTCAAGTATTGTCATGATATCCTGATTTTTGTTTCAGGAGTCTCCCCAACCGAGGCTACCATCAGGAGTGAGTTAAAGATACATAGATTTTCGATAATGACAGATATTCACTTGTTGTTCGAATTCATAACGTTATGCTCTTTGTTTGGAACCATTTTATTCTCTACATTTCATGCTACACGGAATGTTCGAACCATTTTTAACATGTCAGGTTCCACTCGATTCGTCAAGTATTGTCATGATATCCTGATTTTTGTTTCAGGAATCGGCCGCCCACCCGGTAGCAGAAACAGATGTAAGTTAAAGATACAGAGATTTTCGATAATGACAGATATTCATTTGTTGTTTGAATTGAGAACGTTATGTTCTTTAATATCTCTTCTTTTTTGACCTCATCGATTGTATATGACGACTTCTTAGGTTTCTTAGGTCAAGCAATAACACCTCGTTTACGTTTCGACCCTGAAGGGGGCCCTCTTCAGAACTATAACAAGTTTTTATTTTTTCGTTAATTTATCTATACCATGAACTTAGTTATAATTAATACTTATACTTACAAACATAATCTGTTTGATCATCTTAATAATAAGTAGAATTAGTACTAGGACAGCGGGACGGCAAGATCTAGAACCGTCAATCAATAGTATTAGTTTTAGGTTAGCAACCCTTTACAGGAGAAACCGTGAATTATGAGTGTAAACTCACAATTGAAACAGCCGTTTATGTACTTGGCATTTTATCCGGTTCTTTCGGTGCCATAATTACGGTTGAT
>JAFFZH010013092.1:0-15563 GCA_018420115.1 Euura saliciscinereae
CTGATGAAGACTCTCGTTGAGTGAAGAAAAAAAAATGAGAGGGAAATACTTATTCTTGATTTCTGGCCTGCAATGCAATTCCGCGGGTGAAAGAAGGTTCTCTATGAACCAGTATTTATGCATCTGCATCTCGGCACGGTAATACCGTGGTTTTGAGTGGAGCAAAACTTAGTTCAACGTTCATTTTTGCCTCTTTACAATTCAGATATAGAAGGACGGTACACATTTTTCTCTATACTCTGACTTATTCGTACGCCAACTTCAAATGGGTTGTTGAGAATCTTACTAGCCATTCTACTAAAAGCAATTGATTACGTTGAAATGTTTTCAATTCATTCTGCTAGATATATCCGAGGAAACGTCAATGCAGAGTAGTACGACTGCCTCTTGAATCAATTTTTTTTTCTTTCTCCTTCCACTCTCACGTGAAGCAAATTCAAATGTGGTCGAAATCGAGCTATAGCTTAGCTGGGACAAAACGAGCCAGAGGCCGTAGAGAAACTGCTGAAGAAATTTTCCGAGGTAATTCTGCTTGTTGTACGCATCGAGGACAGAGAAAAGGGAACGACCTTGGGCAGACATCCTTTCAAGGTAGACGAGGGTGGAATAGTTTTGCATTTTCTCAACGCTCCGTGCTGAAAATAAACTGGGCATTATTGAAGTGGACTGTTTGAATCCACGACGGCTTCGGCTCTTCGTTCACCTTCATTTATTTCGTAGAAAAAATTGAATCTTTTGGGTGTCCTGAAGAACCAAACGGAGAACACAAGACTCGCAAACTCAAAAATTTTCGGCTGGACCATTCTCTGCCTTTGCGGCCACTGAAGCTCGTTAAATCTCTTAGCTCGGTGCAGTTTCGTTTTCGAACGACGCCAACACTCGGCAGACGAGGAGTACAAGCAAACCCACTTTTTCAGCTTTGATAAGAAACGCGGCAACTTGCCGAGGAACAACGCGGGAATCGCATCTTACAAGCTGAAGAAGCTCAGCTTTTTAGGAAGGACGGTATAATGAGCACACAGTCAGCCTCCTGGACCAACCGGTATAAAGATTTACACGAGATTCGTGTTCGATTATACGTAGCCGGTAGCTAGTTACCTTTTGTCATTATAGTAAATGAAGTATTGGCACAATGGGGTAAAACAATAAATATCGTGATAATTTGCCAACTGCCTCGTTGAAAATAGAGAAAATTATTATCATCCGCTTCAGTCAGCCGCGTGATTATTTTACGATGTATGAACGATACCGGACGATATATAATTGCGAGAATTGATTTTCAGTGAATACATGTGCAAAATTTTGTGGTGGATAATTAACGTCGCGAATATTTACTTCACACTGTACCACGGCAGGATGAAAAATAGCGTGCATCAAATCGGATAACGGATCGTATTATTAAATTGAAACAAGCTAATCAACGATAAAACTAGGAGGGTCAAACATTTGATTGAAATAATATTGAGTGAATAAAATTTTGTATTCCAACAATTGAAAAATTTTCTAGTTGTTCGCGCGTCGGTCCAATTAGTTAATTAGTCGTACAAACGATGGAAGAACAATAAAAAGTGATCGAATACCGGTTCGAAGTGGGAAATAAATTTGACCGTGTAGCTGAATAACTGGGGCTCCAGGATTTCACACAGTAACAATGGAAGGGATTCTAATGGATGTGGTATTTGTACATCGAATACAACCACCGTCCGTTCATCCCCGAGCACCTGCACGCCAACTTTTAACCGTCTCGCGCTTATACGGTACTAAAACAATACGAGCTGTCGATGGTTAATTAACGGCAATTATCGGCGTACCACCTTGCAAGGTTACGCATCTCGGAGCGAAGCGAGGCGAGTGATCGGTATTCCGAAATCATAAAACATGAAACAGCGAGGGACGAGCTCGTCCTCCGGATCCGGAGTCTGTAATTATCAGCCTCAGACGACACAATTTCGATCTAGGGGTAACTGTATCCGTGGTCTGCATCCGAGGCTTAATTGCAGTTATAATAGGCCGACTGGTCCCAGTCGTGACCACCCTATGTGTGTAATGTGCAAGAAGACTGAATGAATGCACGGACACATCCGTCCTTTGAACTGCAGGTACTCGGTGAGGTCTAAGTAAGCGAACATATTCTAACCACCAGCAATGCATGACGAGCTTAATTGAATCCACGACTCCGTTCGGGCGTGCCTGACCTGAGAAAAGAGATAACTGCGAACAAGCTCCAGGACCGCCACGACGACGGACTAATAATTCAACTCGACTCTCTAAGCTCCACCGATGAGGGACTGGCGTTATGGTATTCAAACTTTGCTAAATTGTTTCTATATTTGGGTGTTTTATATTCATCGTGTTCAGCCTTGACCTATCGATGTCGGATGATTGATTCGATAGAACCGAGCTGCAGAGCGGAGGAAGTAGAGACCGCAGAAATAGGGAGTCGAGACCGCGAGAATGATTCACGCGTTATCTTAACCATCTCCAAACCCCTTCAGGCACCAAGCAGCGTCTTCGCCGTAGCTCTGAAAGAGCTGAAGAACCGCAGGTACGCCGCACATGTCACGGCATACACAAATACACTACATGGATTACACCACTTGCAGTATGCGGGGTCAGCTCTCAGCTACCTTGCAGGTCGCCGTCTACCCTCGAGCAACGACACACCGTGGTTAATTAGTAAAAAGCTTGAAACGTGAAAAATTGAACTCTGACGCTTCACACGGGTATGAAATCTCCGATTGATCGTTTGCTTCCCTTTTCTTCCTTCACCCTCACTTCACAAGGATCTCGTTGAAGGAATACTGAACCGTTATAATTTCGGCCCAGTTCACACAATGCTTGACATTTTCTTTTGCCTTCTATTTTTTTCTTTCGCATCAGGGCATAAAGCTGATCGTTTAGTGCCTGGGTCTGACTTCGTGTGTGACTTTGTATGTCAGGTGGTCCACACAGTTTGTAGTTTCGCTGTAACTGAGGATTGAACTAATTCTGTAGTAGGTAGTCGAACGTAGGTATTAAGCGGAGGAATTTGCGGTCAGAGTATGGCATAGGTACAGGTTGCTGCTAAGGACTAGTCTGATCCAAGAAGTTGTCAGCGTCTCTTAGTAGTTGGTTTGCAGGCGCCATCAATCAGTCAAGAGAGAAGAGACTCTCCAGATACGACTATTTGAGGAATGCCCCGTGCGTTGTTAACGTATAATGGGGGTTTAATTAATTTTATGGGTGTCCAAGGATCTAAGCCAACCGCGACATTCACGGAGAGAATTCCTTTCTTCAAAGTTCTCTCAGGAGTCTGCCGGCCCCGACCGTCGCGTTTCACCCCCGGTTACCATCAACCATTTTCACGTAATTTATCTACCATCAACGCGCCCTACCGGCCGGCCACTAAGCTAGTCGATAACAATCGAGAAACACAACAACCCAACGTTAAATTTGTATTGTTCGTTTCCCTCACGGAACCTCCATGACAACCTTTGCGACCAACAGAAAGGTTATTGGGGTCATTCAAGATGAAAATCTGTCTATTAGTCATATGGAGATCAAACAGTGTCAGTTCGTTGCCCCGTTAAGTCTTATCAGCTGTCAATTACATCCGGCTGATCCCAGAGTGGCGTACAACTGTCCCATCCACTTTAATTTTTAATATCTCACTGCTGCAGCAGCAGGCAGACAATTTTTTTTGCTTTCGGATTACCTGTGTGCGATGAAATCACGATAATTCAACCTCACCGTGAAAATATTCTTCGGGACGAGGTTTATGTTCGTCACTTTTATTTTTAGCAGTATGACGTATGAAATATAACCCGGCATGAGAGAGTGTCAAACTCGGGGAGCCGAGCCGCGAGTATTTCCGCAAAGATAACTGGGTGATTGGCAAGTTGTGAAAAAAATGAATAAAAATAAATAACAAGAAACTGGGCAGGCACGCCGCGGGTTATCAAGCGCGGATCTAACCCTCTGTAATGAAAGGTGGTCCGGGGCAAAGTATCCGACGAAACTAACCATCCCTGCAGGAGTTGATCCCCCGGTTATTATCTGAAATAAAATTAGCATTGAAAGGATTGCTAAAAACTACTGCTTTTATAATTATACGCGGAACCGGCGCGCTCTCTCGAAATGTTAATCCTTGGACGAGATTAACGCAAACGTAGAGCTGCAAAACGAGTTGGAATACGAACGGAATACCCACGGTTATGGTAACAGTGAGCAAGACTATAGTACCGCCGAGCTTCAGGCTGATTGCAGAAAGATCCTACGGTGAGGACGCGTCTAGGTATTTACCTTCGTAAAATCCTCCAGGTAAACCTCCTCTCAGAAGTGAATAAGGGAGGGACAAAGTCTGCTCAACGGCAAGGGGCTGATTAAAATTACCAACTCTCATTAATGCCCGGATTACGCGCCAGCATTACAATCGATGGGAATCTAGAGCTGATCTTTGGGGGGAGGCAGTAATTGAGTGACCTACTCGAATTTTCAGGAGTAAAAAATTACTATGAATTCAAAACCTTTTTTTCTACTCTGTGTGGAATTACAGGAGAATTCTGCCGCGGGAAAGGCACTAAAACGGCAGGGTCCGAGATAACATCTGGTGGAATCCATAGAAAAGAAACGTCCCTACTTGCCTATACGGTGGAGATAATATTCTCTGCCCAACGAGAGACACCTTTCTTGATTAATGACCAAGGTTTTATTACAACGACAGATAAAACCTGTTCATCTCCAATTCCATCAGTCGTTGGAAGAACGCCAGATCCCGATAAAGCGATGGAATAGATCCCTGGACCGAAAACTACCGAACTGTGATCAATTTAAATTTACGCGAATCCAATTTACGTGAAACTTTCTGCAAATTTTGTTCCCTCCGACTACCTTCCGTATTCGGTCGATTCCTGGTCGTTCGTTCACTTTATTCTTCTCGTCGTTACTTCCTTCAATAAAACTAATTCATCTTCTTCCAATTGATAATCGCCAACTTCCGGCTGGATCTTCGATTCCTTTCACACTTGGACTGAAAGCTGACGATACTACAGTGAGTTTATTTGAAAAGGGAATGTCTCGCCACGGGATACAGCTATACTGGTATAGCCTGCTCCGTAATAGTTGTGACATAAGGCAGAAAGAGCGTCGAGTTATCCGAGCCCACATCTCTATTCGTGTCGGATCTTGAGGTTACGGTGCCTCGAGAGAGGGCGAGAATTCCATGTCGAAGACGCCTGCGCCCCCCTCCGGGTCCTCGTCCTCTCCACAAAATATCATTAATATTGTTATTACCCGCGTGTTTATATATACAGACTGCTATTATTATTACCGACTATCACGTCGTCATTCGGCACCATGTCGGAACTCCCCACACCGAGCCCAGCCCTTGGTTAGGTATTCACAAGTGCCATTTTTACGTGTTGCTGTCGAAAGGACGAAGCGACAAGACGCGTCCGCTGTATGGAGATCGGGGAGTACAAGGGACGATAAAGAATGAGATCGTGGATTAAAGGGGGCAGGAGGTGAGTTCCAAAAGGTATAAAAGAAAAAAGGACAAGCAGGCATAAGCCCGCAGTATCAAGCGCACCGCTGCAGTTAGTTTGAGATTATGACTCGCGGGCCAAATACCTACTCATGCCAAAAGATCAACCTCCGTGCATCTTGGAGCGAAAGCTGCAAAGGCCATTGCTGGAATATCTCGAGCGAGTTGAACACCGGAGCCCTAGCCAGAGTCCGTTTTTATACCGAGAGGTTATCTTTTCCATCACGTGTTTCACATCTTGCCGGCTTTTACCCGGACTCGGGTAGTTCCCTTCCTATGCAAATGCATCAGGTCAAGAAATTGCGAGAGATCAACGTCACTGCGATGGACCTGCGCGACGCTGAGGAGCGAAGGAGATGGTTCTGCTGCGAGGTCTGGAGACGTCGGTTATACACCGACTATTAAATTCGCGTGCAACCTCCACTTCCAATGTTCACATAAATATTTATACACACACTTATACGAGTACCTATCCGCGCGTCATTTCGTGACAGAAAATTGGATCATCTCACTGATAAAACACGTAGATGGAGCCATTACGTTTTATTGCATGTCCGAATGTATGTATCTGCAGTCCAGACGTCATAAAGAACGACGGAGAATACTGAATTTCATTGTTGAGATCTTATTCCCAAATGTCGTAATCCAGACTCCAACGTAATTTTGTTTTTCCATTTCCGCTATCAGGAAAATCCTGCGAGTGACTCATACGATGTTGGATAATCGTACGAAGAGATCGAGTGCTACGAGTCACCCTCAAGTCTCTCGCAATTTTCTTTCATTCCACCAAGTTTTTCCCTAAGGATGAAAAGCATGAAAAGTAGGAGTAAACTCAAAGTTGGTATGAATATTTAAGCCTCAGAAGATAACACGACGATCCTTCATCAGGTCACTTACGAAGTCGCCTGAGACGATGCATATTCACATCCTCGTGCAGCAGCAGCAACAGCAGCAGCAGCTAACTTGATAGAAATTATGCGAGAGTCTATAACCCATGATGAAATTAATACTTGCAAATTAGATTTTCCAGGGGAATTTCACTCATCGGAAGGAAAGGGTGATAAATAATCCATTAAAGAAAATGGAGGAAAAAACGAGATCCTGGAGTGCCGGTAGGAGTTACTAATGAAAATTACCATCAACGCAATTCTCATCGATGTCCGTCCCGTTAGTAACCACGTGCAACATGTGACGCCGTATTTGGCTGACATAAAATGTCGCTGACGCAATCAGCCCGCGGGTACTCCCTGAACCTGACCGAGTATATGCACGAAGAAAATGCTAATATGATTTGTGTTAATTATTTAATTAAGAGAGGAACACAGGCCGGTTTGATTAGCACCATCGTGTTCCCAACTTTATTGCCGTTCTCGGCGCGTATACCGTTGCGTGGACGTCGTAACCATATGAGATAAAATTCGTCCCCGGTTGTTACAGACCTTACATGCGAACGCGGATGCATTCGTGTAGGTTACACTCCTGGATTACCTCCGACCATTTTCTTGGGTCCCTAGACAAGACCGATAATAATTTATCCCTATTCTTTTACAATTAGTTTCCGCTTATGCATGCCTTTGCAGGATCGCAGTTACACGCTAGACAAATCGATAATAAAACGCGGTACACCGTCCTCTCTCCTTACCGCTGAAGATTATGCGATCGAGTTCGAAACCGTGAGATTCAATTAATTTTCGATAATTGAAGAGCGGTATACGTATAGGAGAAGTAAAATACGAGCTACCGGTATTTCTGGTCAGATAAGGCTGGAATTAATTGTTTGTGTCTCAAGTTGCGCACGACTTCTGTTCCTCGCGGAGCGTAGGCTGGCGCGATGTGTCGCTGATTGGATGGACCCATGTAGGTACCCACTCTGTTGATTTATAAAAGAATTTGAGTCGACTCACCCGACCTAACGTGTTGCCTGTTTTAACTTGCGCTGTTTTTTTCTTCTCTCCTCTTTTTTACTCTCTCCACGTACAGATCATTCATCTTTTTTCTTTAAATTTTCTTCTTTTTTTTCTTTCTCTCCAACATTTTTTTCTCGGTTCAATTTAGTTGCCAGCGTAGCATCGTTCAATACACGAAAGTTAAGGGTTGTTTACTTTATGATGTCCACTCCTTGGTAAGTTCGTCCCACGCGCATTGAGAGAACTGGGAGTGCAGAGCACGGTAACGACCCCATTGTTACTTTGCGCGTTCTCCATCCGTTTGGGCGTTGAGCACATTTTCACTATACCTATATCCGTGGATGACGACGTGCGTCGGATCATCCGTCAAAAATAAAAATAAAAAGGATTTCCTACCATCTTATGTAACGGAAGAGAGTTGTAAGAAGTGGTAGTAGGTATACAATACGCATAAAACTGAGTGACGAAATAGGAAGAGGAAATGGACGATATTTTTCAAGTGCAAACCCGGTACTCTGACACGCGACCTACTTCGTTCGGACGACTGTAGGAATGGGCATATCACCACGACTGTACTCAACCCTATATGAAAATAAAAAAAGGAAAAGAAGAAGAAAAAAAGGGAAACCTTATTTTTCCGGTTGATTAAGTGGCGAGTTTATCATTTCCGTTGTCAGATTTTTTTCTTTCTTTCTTTCTTTCTTTTTTTTCTCCAATAGCGGAATAGCAACACGCAAACGCGGAACGGTACCGGGAGAAGATTTATATGCGGGAATAAAGTGGATTTGTTAGAATAGTAGGTAGCGACACGCGGGAGAAATCATCTTTAGACAGAAGATGGGATTGCCTGAAAGATTGAAGAGCCCGAAGGATGAGACCCGACGGGATGCTGGGTCGAGGACTCGAATGCCTTGATAATATCCAACGATAACCCCCCCATCCCCCCCTACCGCAACTAAACGACATCAGAGAAGGGATACATTCATTTTCCCTTATACTCAAAGACTTACTCTTACTCTCACTCTCTGATTCGAGGATACAGTGTACTCGTAGCTCAGATTTTTTTCTTACAACGATTAGAATTCTCAGAAATCAAAAACACTTCGTACTTGCAGCAGTTATTTAGAAGAAATAAAAGAACAGTAAATTCTCGACCATTTTTACGATCTAATCCCCTCGAAAGGCAGATTTACATATCTTTGATGATCTAGACAAGTGGGACGCGAGATCTTACATCTGGGGGGGGAGTGATTGGCCATTTTATTTAATCGGTCGTTAGATCCACTTGGAAAATTAGTTCTTGGGAATAAGGGTATTTTAGCTAGCGTAAGCGAGGAGGTAAACGTCGGAATTTCCTCGCAATGTCGTCACCCAGTGGGTCTTAACGAATCTGTGAGACTCGTCTTGGAGGTATTTCCGCGATGAGTCTTCTATAAATCTGACTAGGTACGACCGATGATAGAGATAATCGTGTGAAATGTAAAACTAGACTCTCATTGCTGACAATTTAACGTTTTGGAGGGAAATTATGAAAACTTTCAGAGACTTTACTGCACGACGCGAGGACTAAATGAGTCGTTGACTTCGTTGGCGTTCGTTAGGTGCACCTCGGATATTCAGGTATCGCATTAATTACCGTAAAGCACATCTTTAACTTACCGAAATAGACACCGGTGTCTGATGAATATCCGATAAGAAATAATCTACGACGTGAGATCGAGCAACGTCGTTGTATACGATTAATTCTATGCATGATTTCGTAATTTAGTGTTTAAAACAAACTGTTTTTGCCACACCTAGAATCGCGACGTGTTTTATAGCCGCGATTACCATCAACATTCGAAAACTAACGATTATCAAACTGCGCGAACAGCCACTGACGAGTGACGGAAGCCTCCAGTCACACGCTGACAAATGCTCACAGAGTGTCGTTTGCATTCCACTCCTGAGATCGATGCGATTGATAGGCGAGGTTACCGCCCGGTTCAAATCGGATTGTAAACCGGATGTGGACTCCGATCACAAGTGTCCGTAAACCAGACGAAGGACCTCGACACTCGACGTCCTCCGTAATTCGTAGTCTGAATGGACTTCAGGAGCTCACCTTTGAACCTTGCGCTAAACTGCAGTAGCCTCAGGTGAAAAGATGCGTCCGGAATGAGTTAAAACCTATTAAAGGTTCAGACACTTGACGGCAATCGATAAATTATACACGTCTATTCCAGGGCTATTAACGTTAGTAACTAAGTAGGCATAATATTCTCTTTTCCCCGGTTTTGCGCAGCTAATGATCGTGCAGTTACGGTGTCTGGGACCGATTGCTTCCTGGTTGTTAAATCAGTTGACGATCCTTTATTTTCATTTCAAATAATACATCCAATGATCTTTTTCGTTTCAATTTTCAAGAATCCAAACGGATCTGAACGGTTCGATGGTTCCGATGATACGCGGCCTAACTGGATAGGACGTAGTTATACACCAGGTTTGAAGCATGGTCACGTCACGCACGCAGCACATGCCGCACGATTCGTTTCAAAGTTTTTCTCATTTTCTACTCTCTTGATTGAATATAACCTACACGAACTGTTAAGTGGGACGAGGGTAGATATGAAAAACAAAACACCGATCATGTTTCAGAAAATCGAAGCTTCCTGAACGCGTAATTACCGAGTATACCTATACCATTATGCCTGGTCCGCTTCTACGCGGCTAACGATCAACTCGCGTTTACCTTTTCCTCGATATTTAATCACCACGGTAATATTTTACTCTTCTCAACGGAACATGTTTGATCGGTTTCATTCGACATTCAAATTTTAGACTTCTCACACGGAAGCCAAGACAGATTGAAAGACAGCCGAGAACTGTTTCGTGAGCGGGTTCAAGACATCAACGAGTTTCCTACTTATGAGATTGAATGCAATCAAAAAGCACTTGAGTGTTGAAGTCAAGAAAAACTGCAATGGACCGAAGGTGTTGGCGATAATAATTGAAATAAAAGTTCTTATCGCTGGATGATTAATGGATCGGCTGAGAGTTACGCGGGCGTTTGCCCCAAGGTATGAAGCTAGTAGTGACAGTTTTCCAAGCGGTTAATGAAAAGTGGAAAAGAAGAATTAAAAACTGTAATCTCTCGCCGCATAATCCTTGGGAATACAGAAAAGTAGAACATCAAGTGACGAATGAGGGGGTAAACGTAACCGAGAGTTTCAATATTGAAATCACAGAGGGCAGCACCCTCCAGGCGTACGAATCCTGCGTTTGTTCGTGATTTTTCACGTGGTTTTATCGACAACCGTATCCAAGCTCAACTTTTGTACTGGAAACGATGTGAAATTGACAAAAGTTATCCCAGTATTCGACGAGGTCCCAAGTCTGTAGACCAATACCGACACGATATCGATGAGAAAAGGAAAGAATTGAGATCGTTCAATGTTTCCGCGCAATTTGGTCTCGCGATCACCTTATTCACGTTTAACTGTTTTTTGTCGCAATAAAACTCACCCCAATTTCGCTAGAGCTCCTTAAATTACTCACTACGTCGCGCACCCGAACTGTCTCATCTTATACCGCCCCCAGTTGACAAATGGTTTCCATTTCTCTCTAATTTCTTCAGGAGTCTTTCTCTCCTTCGCGACAACCGACCGAACTAGGTACGTGCCATTTAAGTAGCTGTATCAACGACAATAACCACTTGTTACTTTTTCCATCTTATTTCCACCCCGCCGCAGACTCTCGATCGAATTACCTTGGTCGGGTTCGTTCGTCATTCAAAGAATCGAAATTACCGAGAATCTTGGCACGGAACGTACAGCCTCAATTAATCGAAGAACTGATCTGGATTGAGGCGTACGGAGAGGCAATTACTTCAATTAAGATATACCTGTAAAAATGTACCGCAGCCACCCTCCTCCTTGGAGCAATCAATGGAACTCCTTTATCTTTGAAGAGATGCATACGAGAGGACCGACGCGAACAGGAGAAGCCTATACGGAGGCTAGCTGAGCCTGCAGAGCTCTGCAAGAGTATGTTTATGTTCGGCGGTCCCGGACAACCGCACGGTGGGGCTTAATTAACTGAAGGTACGCGAAAAAGGGTGGGGGAGGACTGGGGAAGTACCTCGAAGCGAAAGCACCGAAGCGGTCCAGAGCGTCGAGGGTATTATAGCTCTTATAGGTAGATACCGAGAGACACGGGACACGGGACACAGAAGAGACCGCACCGCGGGGTCTTCTTCGAGGCATGCGTGTTTAGCAACATATTTATCGAGCAGACCGACGAAGGTTTTGCGGGTGGACGAGATTAGATGTGTTTTATAGATAAGCCGATTCCGATCTGCGTGAGATACCGCCGGGAGAAGTTCCGCGAAGGGGTCGGGGCTGGTGAGGCTGAGCCTTCGAAAGACGTCCTAATAAAGGTGAAAATCTTAAACGATAATTTTCTGTCACAGGATCGAGATTTCGTAATCGGAATTTATCCGAATCTCTTAATCTCCGATTAAACCGGAGGTAGGAGTATGTTTTCTTTTTGTAATTTATACTCGCACCGCGCGGGGCGGATAACGGAAATAAATCATTATACCGTCGGGTAGGTCGAAGGCTTATGCGATTGGTCACGTATTTCAATCCGTTCCGACAAATTTCTTATTATTTATAGTTCTATTTGAATAAAATGGACGATTCGATTAGTGACGGTCCGTGAGGCATTAGCTAACCCAACAACCTACCACTGGACGAGAAGAGCTTCGGTATCCCATTGCGTAACTCTCAAAGCCGAGCTACTGCTGGCTACACACCTTCTCGATATACATATCGTACCGCCAAAGAAAGCGACGAACCGTTATTTCCAAATTTACTACGCCGCTAATAGGCCCTAACATTTTCTAGACTCACTGACCCGACCAATGGATGCGGTTGACGAGGAAACTGACACGAAAACTGAAGCTGCTACCACCAGTTTTTATACCCCAGGCTACCATTCAACGGTACTAATTCCATTTCAATTTCGTTTTTTTCACTGCAATCCATGACTTTTCAAGAATTTAACACTGTTGACAAAATTTATCAGAATCCCTCCAACGGCGCATCTTTATGCTGACGCTAAATCGGGGGCGAAAGTACGAAACAACCATCCTCAACAAGTTTTATCATGAACGTAAATGAGAGAAACAGGAACACCTTTACTAGTAGTAGGTACTGGTATTGTGTTGTCTAGACTCGATTTTGAGGAAAAATTCAACTGTCCTAACATTTTTTACATAGATCGCCAGCTATCTTACCCTGAATAAGAAGTTTCAGATATTAGCCACACGTGGCGTTCATTATCCAATTCCCTGGCATTATACGGTCTCAAGATGTTCCGCAGAGCAAGCTGCAAAAACGCGGTAACGGAACCTATTAGGTCTCAATCAAGTAGGCAATTCGAGTTTATAGGATAGTCGATAGTAGCTGGATGCTGCTCTACTATCAACCGGTAACCGCCAGCTGTATTGTTGTGGGAAGCACAATGGCATGGTAATGTCCGTAACACGGCAACAATGGGTGTACAATGGGCTGGCGTTGTGTGGTGTATTCCAATAAGTGTACAGTGTAATATCAGTCAGTGTGAGCATATTGTGTGTCGGTACTCTGCACTTAGACATAGAATATGCTTCACAGGTTTCGCCTAGAGCTTCGAATCTGACGAGGAGTGAACTAAATCGGATGTTCAATTAGACGAAAGAAACGCCAGACTGTGCGATCGCTGGTTGTCGGGTGACAATGTAAAAGCCAGTTCCGTTTGATGAATGCGAGCGGTTTCAAGCGGTGCTGCAGACGGCGGAATTAATATCGTACCATTCGCGTAACCGGGGTCAATTATCTAGTTCAATGGGATCAACGAGAGGGTTGTGTTGTCATTTGATTCTATCAAATTGAATCGAGTCGGTACCCCGAACGGTGGCAAAGCTCGCTATAACCCAACGACGCGGCGAACTTTTAATAGACGAAATTAAAGGGCGGCCGCAAATGAAATAGGAACCCATTGAACCTTTTCGATAGCTCTGAAAACCGGGTATGCTGCAGCTTGGTGACAACCAGACGGACTGAAAGCCTATTATCTACGATCAGTAAACGCTTCCTGCCCCCGGGTTTCCGGCGCAGTTTTAGCCCCACCCGACAATCAGGCCTCGTCGAATGAGAAAAAGCCATCCGAATCCAAAAAATTGTATACACATTACGTTTTTTTTCGGCATGTTGTCAATAGGTAAGTTATCGATCTAATCGAGTCAGGTGAAGGAAAAATAAATCAGAAAGTAGGAACAGGATAAAAAACAGCAAATATGAATACTTTTTTATCCTGTTTCTGGTTTATAGTTTCAGGACCAAGCAACACAAGCAGTTGAATGCGCTTGTTTAGTTCTATACTGACCGACATTTGAGTTGCGAATCCCCTTAAAACTCGTGATAAATAATTCTCGGCAGTTTTCTCTTCGACTTGATGACGTTCTAGAATGCTGTGTAATTTTATCAATTATTCATCAGCAATCGACCGCGGATGACGCAAGCCGAGAAATCTCTCGGTTCATTACATTTCCAGCATGCGGATAATTAAAGTGACACATATTATATATTAAGAATGAGATTTCGCAACGAGACAAGACGGAATGGAGCAGACATCGAGGCTATTGTGGAAATCATGTGATTCAACGAGCTTTTCTTATACAACTTGTATCAATTCGAAAAACTAGATTCACCCCGTCTCTCGTGTATCTTCAAAGGTAGCTGCGTACCAGCTACGTGTGGTGAAAAAAAAAACTAGACGTGAAATAATGAGAAAGATAAAAAAATCCAAACGATTTGGAAACTGCCGAGACACGATAATTATTTTCAACCAAAAACTGTCAAACTCAACCGACCATCGTTTAAGGATGTACAGGCCATACAATCTCAACCAAAAGTGAGTCTCGTCGTCAATATTGAGTACTTCGAGACGAGATAAAAATCGGAAAAAAATCAACCACAATCAAGATGATAAGAGTATTTATTTTCAATAATAATAATGCCCAAAAGTTATCAACAAATTGTTTTAAAAAATCATTGTTTAACAGATTTCCTGGTGACGTTATTTTTTTTTCATGTCAAATGATTTCGTTAATCTTTCTGAATGCACATGAATTTTTTCAGAATTTTGTCACTTTTTTTAAATTTCCGTTTTCGGAAATTTCTAAAGGCTGTATTTACAAAACTATTAGTTCCACGCTCCGGAAACTTCGGAATTGTAATCTACATCGTTTCCACAATAACATATCTAAAATTCAGATTTTTTTTCTCCATTTTTCAAAATCGAAAACGGAAATTTAAAAAAAGGGTGACAAAATTCTGAAAAAAATCACGTGTATTCAGAAAGATTAACGAATTCATTTGACATGAAAAAAAATAACGTCACCAGGAAATTTGTTAAACAATGAGTTGTTTAAACAATTTGTTGATGACTTTTGGGCATTATTATTATTGAAAACAAGCGGGTTTGGGCTGACTCTGAGCCAGCCTTCGAACTTCCCGTTATTTATTTTGTTCTCAGCTGTTTTGACATTTGCAAATATGACCTCAGGTTTTTGATCAGCCGTTCAAAAAACCTACGAGTACCAATTTCCGTAAGATTTCGAATGTTTTTAGTGTTTTTCCCGGCAAATTGGATTCGCCATTTCGAATTTCGCAAATCTGACGTCAGATTCGTGATCAGTGACCCAAAAAACCTACGAGTACTAAGTTTCATCCAAATCCAAATGTATTTAGTTTTTTTGCAACATATCGAATACGCCGAATCAAAATTTTGCAAAACTGACTTCAGATTCGTGATCAGTGATTGAAAAAACCATATGGTACCAAATTTCATTGAGATCCGTTGATTCGTTCTCAAGATATCGTCGTTTTTGTTGTGTTTTTTAGAATTTCGTTATTTAAATAGTTCAAAAAGTACTAATCCGATCAAAGCCAAAATCTAATCAGTTCTAAGTTGAGAAAAGCCCTGTCGATTGAGCCCAAGTTGATCGAAATCCGACCACGCGTTCTCGAGATATCGCGCGGACAAAAATGTGGTCACGCACATACACACACACACACACACACACACACACACACACACACACACACACA
>JAFFZH010013092.1:15573-26575 GCA_018420115.1 Euura saliciscinereae
ACACACACACACACACACACACACACACACACACACACACACACACATACACACATCCAGACGTCAAACTGAAAATAGTCGGAGGTGACTCTTTGGACCTCGAAACGTGAAGATTTAGTGAAAACTCAACTTTTCATTTTCGGGGTGATCACAATAACTTCCTTTTTTCTCTGAAAACAGAGAAACGGGAAGTTAATGAATACTCTTATCATCTTGATTGTGGTTGATTTTTTTTCCGATTTTTATCTCATGTCGAAGTACTCAATATTGACGACGAGACTCACTTTTGGTTGAGATTGTATGGCCTGTACATCCTTAATTCAGAGTTCATAAAATCTAGACTTTGCGTACTCCTTCATAATCAAAATGTATGACGCGATTATAATATCCTTCCACATGTGAGTTTCAAATTGATTACTTATTTCACCGGCATGCGCAGATGAAGAATGCCAACGCGAAAGATTGTGCGGTTCGTGGACGCTCGGGATGGCGGTATGGTTTTTACCAGTTTTTACCGTGAATTCGCTAATGCATAAGGGAGCAGAAGCCGTAATAAGGCTGCTTGTTAGCCGGCGGGCGGGCAGACCCGGCTATACGAACGGACTGCGAAGCAGAGGGGACGTCGACGGTAGAATCCGCGAAGCATCGGGTCTGATTATATACGAGATTCCACCACGTGTGATTCGGCCCGCATTTTTCTAAGGGAATCCGCATTTTTATCATCTCCCATATTACGCAGGGAATACCCGGGGCTCAGCGCGATTCGTGACGCAATAATTGGCCGCTCGACGGTACTAATACGAGACGTAAGCTCGCTAATTTATAAGACGAGCCATTTTCTCCTCTCAAGATTAATAAGCAATAAGGCTCGCCTTTGCTTATCCACCCCGAGGTAATACCGGCGGGTACCGCTGCAGGGATTTAGCTGCAGTGGAGGGAGGCGCGATACTCGGGCCAAGCCATCGCGCGATAAGGTGTACTTCTGCTAACAATTTCATTCGCATGGGCAAACAGAAATTCCATTAAAGAGCGTCCGACCCGGATTTGAAGTTTCGCTTGGAAACTGGCCCGCGCCTCGAGCTGAGGAATCAGGAGCCACGGGCCATGAACCTGAAGACTGGGCGTTGGTAGGTACTCCGGGTAACGGGCTTAGAACGTGTGTTTGTAGTCGAGTATTACCTACTCTATGACATCGCAACTCTGCACCACTTGAACTAGTTTCGGTTTAGTTTAGTTCAGTTTAGCCTTAGTCTACCGAGATTGTCACCTAAATCCGAAAGTTTCCTTATGCCTTCGAGTACGCGAACTCGGCCCCGAACTCACCGAGTAACTATATCAGGTTTACAGCGTACGTAGGTACCTACTATCCACGGTACTCAAAGCTTCTCTGACGAGGTTCACTCGAACCTCGCAATATCCGATGCCGTGACATGGTAAACTAATAACAAGTTACTGGTACTACTGTGTTACAGAGAGAAAAATAAATAGCGGAACCAAAGGTCTGAGCCCTTCGAGAGGGCTTACGTTCAATTATTTCCGGATTCGAGACATTCTCCACCGAAGGGAAATAATGCAGCTGGATGACACGATACCGATACGAGCAGAGAATCGAAAAGATGCGACAGAGCAACTGCCACTGATTAGCCTTCATCCTATTTTTTCTTTCTCCAATATTGTTGGATGCATTTGGTAGAGTGTCTAGAAAAATATTTAGCAGTCCAGATTTTCCACTCAGACCAATATTTGTCACTCTTCCAGAGCAGAAACTTACATTTTCGTTAATCAATGTATGCGAATAGGTGCATTTTTGCTGATTCTACCAGAGTGGGATCTATAATCCCCCGAGAATTCCAGAACTACTAGGTTTTTCAAGGAGATAGATACCGTTTATAAAATTGCGGAAGGTATCCTTCGAAAAAGTCAATTTTTTATTACTTTTTTTATCTTTTTTTTACTGTTCAATATTTTTACAAAATTCTAACGGGATGTCGAAGAGAAGCCAATACATCCCAATTGCCAGACTATGCCTATTTTATAAAACAGATTTGAGCGATAAAAAATAGCTGGAGAAATTCTTCAGAAAAAACGATTTTTAACGGATTTTCGACGCCTCCCAGGGATATGTAACTTTTTGGCTAATCAATATTTTTTGTAAAACTAACTAGATCCATCATATAAGACGCTATCTGGCGATAGAAAATAGCGATGAATCGCAGTTTTTCTTCCGTAACAGTTGATATTTTTCTCGGCCGAATCTGGATTTCGTGTTTTTTCTCGAAACAATGTAATTTCACCACCTCGATGAATTATCCGTCTGATATTCGAATTAAAAAAAAAATCGGATAATATTTTCATTATTTTTCTTCCATAACGAAGATATTCCCGAACAATTGCAAGTTCTCATGAAACTTTTCAAATTCGCTCACATTCGCGCGTGGTAAATGAATCGAAATGCAAATTTCGCCTCGAGTAACGTAGATTTCATGTGTACTAGGTACCCCTCCTGCCCAATTGATCCATAATACGAGTTTGCGGTTGAAGTTTCATAAGTATGTAAATAAATGTACCACAACAGTAATAAAAATAGAATTTGTACGTAGTATCGTTACTCAATCTGAGGTTTTACCGCGAAACTATATTGCGAAACAGGTGCACTGAATACATGGTAAAACGTTTAACAGATGATTTGTGGCTAATTGCATCAAGTGCCAAGGATATTCATATCCAACGATTTGCATACCGCTATTTATGATTATACAGCAACGCAAGAACACCACTATCGTCTTCCCACTCAACCGTCATTGCAATTTATCCTGGTGTAGGTGTCGTGAAAAATTGAACACGACGCCACACCTACGAACGGTCGATTATTTTTCCCCAAATAAACTAACTAAAACATAACAAGATTGGAAAAGCAATTCACTTTTCACAAAACTTTCGGAATATTTAGATAGACGTTTACGTGATACTAAATTCTCTAAACAATTGCTGTAAAATCAATTTGAAATACTGTCGATGTATAATTTTCCAAATCTCACATAAAACTTTAATGAAATTGGGAATTTGGTTGTAAATAGCAAGAATATGCTCGGTAATTCATTTGGCTACTCCAAATTCGTACTAAATGCTAAATTCGCAATAAATTCGCAAAAAAAAACAATGACTCACCTGTTAGATGGCTTCCGGTAAACTCGAAGTCGTCATCCTGGTCCCAGTGTTTCAAGCTCAGATTGGAGAGAGATGTGGCGTTGGCAAACTCCAGATTGGCAAAATGCCAGTCAAGTATCTGGCGATCCTTTGATGATAGATAAACGTCACTGTAACATTCAATTGAACCACATTTATATAACAATTCTTGTATTCACGCTGTAGAAACGAGTAATTTGAAACGTCTAAGAATTTCCAATTGATTGTCGAAAGCTTCGACGGTGATTTAAATAATTTAAAGCCTTTGAATCGTATTAAGATCAGCTCTACCTCGGAGGCGAAGCCTCAAGCTCTTGCAGTTTAGCTTCGATCTCTTTTTGCTGCTCTGAAAGCTGATCCCACTCCTGTAACAAATACAGAATTTTGAATTATAGTTTGAAAATGATGAGGGTCAATCACGAGGATGCTTTCCTCAAAATTAGATATCTTGAAGCATGAAACTGTTTACCTTGCAGGCATTATTGAGATCCCGCATTTTTGAGCGAAGAACAAACTCTTGGGTGATGTCACGAGACTGTGATTTGCTCTCGGACATTTCTTTGTACTGTTTATTCAAGACCGCTAGACGTTCCTTGATAGCGATCATCTGGAAGAACAGAAATTCATTCATTTATTTCTTCAACATCAAAATCTTGGCAAAAATTAGCTGCGTCAACTCTCGTCAGAAAAACACACACACCTTGTGTTGATTGTTGACCAGTCGACCCTGCAGAGAAAGAACAGAGCGTAGATGGGCGACTTGACGCTGTTTAACTCCCTGCTCCTGCAAACGAATCACCCACTCTAGAGCTTGACCGAGTGAGACGGGCCTGGTAGAAACCCCTTGACCTTGTTGGTTGACCGCGGTAGCCGCACCGCCAACGTAATTGAAGTCGAGCTGATGAGACAAGTACGACGTTGCCTCCAATAATCGGTTGAATTCTCGCTCGACCATCTCGTCTTTGTCCTTTGGCACCTGTGGAAAGATCACGAGGGAACGAGTGTTAGAAATGTTGCGAACTGGCTGCTATCTCAGTTTCATTGGCGCCATAGGCTCTGACGATTTTAAACTCACGGTTTGTCCATCACTTTCGTACAACGGACACTTTTGTCTGATCTTATGGAGCTCCATGTTCATTTGCTTGCTCAGAGTAGTTACAGGATTTCCCCCCAGTCCGGTTACCACCATGGCGCCGAGGTCAGCGACGTAGGAGGATTTTCTGAACGTCGCAATTCGACCACCGACACGATCCTGGAAACGATTGAAATAAGATCTTCAATACGTAAATGGTATCGTGCGAAGTCGTATTTGTAAGCCAGAAATTGTAGCAACGAATAATAGATGCTCGAAGAAAGAAGATTTTCATGAAGAGTAATTGACACAGAGAATCGAATAGTTACAGAACTCAATTCACGATGGTAATATACTTTGCGATTCTACCCCAAGTAAGCTGATAAGGAGATTCCGACTGTACAGAAAGAAAGCGGCTAATAATTAAGTAGACCGTACTTTTTTCTAATCTCATAGCGATAAGATTCCATCTGTATAATGTTATAAGACGCAACATACTGCCTATTGATTGATACAGCAATGATTAAGGTCACTAGTGTATTGACGACGGATCATAGCTTGGGATAAGTATTGTGAGATAAGAAGTGCGCAGCAGGCAGAGATAAATGTTTCTGCACGTATTTAACCTACTCTAGCTTCGAGGACGACGACCTCTAATCCGAACTGCTGCATTTGCTGGGCCGCAGCTAATCCCGCGATCCCAGCTCCGATGACTATGACTTTGCCCAGTTTCTTTACTGGCAAGGGCTGGAACAATTGAATTGGATTACATAGAATCTTGGAAATTGTGAGTCAAAGTGAGACGGTTCAGAGATAAAAGGTGAGACTCACCTTCAGCCGTTTGAAAACACCGAAATTGATGAAACCATGACGTTCGAGAAAAGCATGTACTCTGCGAACCAGTATCGGATCACTGTTGTACGGCGCTTCCACAGCTGGCAGAGCATTTTCAATTATCAACTGCTGCTTCGGATTTTCAAGCCACAATTGTAGCTGTAACATAATTTACAATTCAAACATCTTCATTATCTCCTATACATTTTCTGCCCCAAAATAAAAACCGGTTTCGAAGATACGGAAACCACGAATCAAAATTCCTGGATGAATCAATATCTCAACATTCGCAGGTACATCAAAGATACAGTTGTTAAATTTTTTGTAAATTCAGTATTACACTCAATTTCATTCTCTTCAATAAATCTATTCACGGGCCCAATAATTCCTTCAGATGAAGCTGAAGTTAGCAGCCAAACGTTTCAAAGTTCTTCTCAATGAAATCACACGGTAGAGATTCATGTCTATAATTTTATCAAAGTATTCCTATGGCCTTGATTGAATTCGGCACCTTTGGCTGATAGCCTCAGCTCAATTTCCTTCTTTGTTTCTTTCACCCTGACGATTCGCAAAACTGGAAAGACGCTAAACGTGAAGTCTTACCAATCTGTTTCTTATGTGAAGAAAGACTTTCTGAGTCTGCGGAGGGCCTCCAGAGACGTCTGAGAAACAGGCCGCCTCTATAGACGTCAGTTTTTCAAACGGCAAACGACTTTGAAAGGCAGCGCCTTCCAGCCCGGTCAATAATTCTTTGACTAAAATAATTCGAGGCGTTAATTTTCAGTAGGATATCATTCGAACGTGAAAACAAGTTTTTAGCCGCATTTTTCTCACCATGCGGATCCTCGTGGTCACTGTCCTGTTCGTCTTCCTCCTTGGCCTCGACTTTGGGGGCGGTAGAAGCCTCCGTCTCTTTCTTAGGTTCCGGCAGAACTTTTTTCTCCGGAGTTCCCATTCCGGTCTTTGATTTCTCCGAAGTATCGGAGGCGTTCTCGTCGTCGATCTGATTATACTTCTCCTCCATCTCCCGGTACTCGACCTTAAAATAGGCAAAAATTGTGAATAACATATTTTTTTTTTCGCGACACGGAGACAACAACGAGTGAAAACAAAGCTGGATAACGGTTTCATACCCAGACACCAGGTGGACCATTATTCTTGGGAATGTAACCCCCAACCTAACCTAACTTTGTTAATTTTCGTTGGAAAATTATCAAGTTTATCGTCCCGTATTTTATCACGATAGTCATCGCGCGTTTTTTTATAGGCTGTGGCGGTGATTTTTGTGCGAATGAGATCGATGATGATACGTTGTTTATTAGATTGGAAAGACGGGATGACAGGACGCTGGGAGACGAACGTAACCTTAGTCGCGTGAATGCGGTTGATGGTAGGTTGTGAGTTTGTTATTCGTTAATGTGGGGGGTATGGGACTTGTACGCACCTTTGCCTTCTTTCTTCGGCTCATTCTGATGCGGAATTTTGATAGATTGTCTGTTTTATTTGAAAAATAACGATCCTGAGATGATGATTACTGTTTGTTTTGATCGCTTTCACCGCGCCGGTACGCTCTTGAAATTTCAGCTGCTAGTGACGTCGAGTTGCGAGTTGAGCATCGATTGTCGGTTGTGTCGTTTGACTCTCGAAAGAGAATCGATACTCGGAATTCGAAATTGACGCGCTTTCGCAGCAACTGTTGTTTCTGTTGAATTGATTAAAATTCCATCATTCGGTGTGTATAAAAAGATCAGCTTTTGAACAAATTAAGCTGACCAAAAATATGTAGATAAATCTAATCGTAAGCAGCGGTACTTGGCGGGAAATCATAGCAATATTCAAATAATGTATCAGGACGTGAACCCTTTGTTACTGGGCACGTCCTTATTTTGGATAACAATTTTTTAGGCTTCCCTTTTTCCGCTATCGTCAATTTTTACTTGGCGATATTGAGGGTATATGTATATTCAAGCTTCAGTGTTTTATTTTCTCAATGTTGTTGGTTGGGAATACGATTCATTATGGGTGATAGGAATGACCCCTCAAAATTTCGGCATCTATAAAAACGAACTTCAGCTAGACTCAGCTTTTAAAGGTTCACTCTGAGATCAAAATTGCATTCCAATTTTTTTCTTACATTTTTAATGACATGATAGCGTTTTTTTTTTTTTTTATGACTGACACTAGCGCAATTTTCCGTAATTATTATAGTATTTTAGCCCGACGTAACTTCGACACGGTCAGTTTTGGAGAAAAACTCTTTCAAATATCACTTTCAAATATCCAATGGCTGTATTTTGTAGTGTTTTTGTTTTCCATCTAACAATAAAGAATTTTTTGGTTTCTATATTATACTTGTTTTATTTAATATTTTGATTTCTTCATTTTTATACTAACGAATACCGGCATTGGATAATTGGAAGAGGAAGATATGGTAGCCGAATTGAATTTTGATTTGGAAAAAAAAAAACTACAAAATACACCGTTAGAAATAAAATGTTACAACAGATCCACCAGAAATACATATGTTGATTTCAACATTTTTAATTGTATTATCGATGAAAAATTTTTCAAAACTACGTATTGAATGTTCAAATGACGTAAATTTCTGTTTCATCGATCAAAAAACGTTAATGATATAGAGTGGACCTACTGGGACATTTTTTCTAGTTAAGTTTTTCTAATAGTGTACCGCCATTGATAGAAATAAAATAAAATATACGTATACGCTCATTCTCACACATTGGCACGTAAATTTTTCAGTTTAAATACTTCACTTTTACAATGGTGAGAATAAGTATTGAGATGGTCGATGAGGACGTGGTTTTTTCACCTGGAAAGATTGGAACTACCGACAGTAGGTCGTTTATGTACCCGTATGATCCGGTGTGAGTGAAAACGACCAGCTGTCACTAGTCCATCGATGTCTATTTGTCATATTGTCTATTACCTAATACCTTCATCAAATCACATTGTAACTCTTTTCAGACAATGGTCAATCGATTGTTATTGAAGTAAATGGGATTTTCTCTTAAACTTTCTATACTTATCGACCTTGACGAAGGGAATGAAACGGTGTAAAAACTGCAGTAAAGTACATAACAGTAAATAAATCAGTTGACGAGTGCTTCAAAAATTTCACAGAAACCTTTGCAATGATTACATTTTCGATTACTTCCTGGAGTCGATGAACATGAATATAGGCAAATGCCACAACATTGATATTTGTTGTACAACCAAAAGCATGCGGGAATATTTTGGGTTCCCCAGCAGTGCAGTATTACTCGCGAATGCACGTGAGGGGCCAAGTGAAGTTGGCCGTGAATCTAATCCGACTACTGAGGAAGCTCATGGTCCCGGAAATAGATAACGTTGGCGAATCACTGACTTTGAACGGATAAGGGACCATGCGGTCGTTAGTTTATCACCGCCTGTGCATCAGAATCAATCTACTCGTAGTAGTTCAAATTCTGCCACCGCAGCTGATAACCACGCCCCCACTGATATTTGAATCTGCTACAGCTTCACACTGGTTTCAGCGAAACTGCGTCATATACCAATAGTTTCATGGGTTTATTTATGTGTTTATTACTTTTGTTCGGCTGTCTTTCGCCATGTACTGGATGGAATGGTGGTAGTACAACACTATCGCGTTCTTGAGCTGCGGGATCCTAATTTTTGGCAGTGATTGGCCATGAAATTACCATGAAATTACCATACTATTTCGCTTAGCTAGTGTAGTGCCATTTAAATTGTCAATTTGCTGTTTGAAATCCGACCACTCTGTACTGTGAACTTCAACTTTATTTTACATTCCTTCTGTAATCTCTATGACATTGTATTTCCGTTTCGGTATATTTATTTCTTACTAGCTGTCGCTTCTCTCTATCTCTATAATTACTCACTTACGTTTTGGATCACTATTATTTCTTACTTTTCCGTATTTTCATCGCTATTTCTGAATTTTCTGCACCTATATTTATTGTTACTCACTTTTCTGTACCTCTTCTATTGTTCCTTACTTCTCTGTACTACCTAACTCATCTTTTGCCCTATATGGTCTATATTGGACCACGGCATAATAAACAATACTCTACTCTACTCTACTCTACGTAGATTGTAGGGAAAAAAATGATTAGAATACACACGTTAGAGTATCTATGTCCAAAAATATCAACGCAGTTATTCAAATACGGTATAAATGTTGAAGGTAACGGTGTAGACCTTACCACACGCATCAGCCTCATAATAAAAACTATACATCGGTCACCAGGTAACATAAATTATTGATCTCCAAGAAAACATACATCGGTCTTCAAAATTTAAATGACTTTATTGAGTTATGAGGACTACCTAATCACGAATGGCGGCGTGCTTATGAAAGAACCGCTATATCGCACACGGGACGGTGAAACGGCAGGTGGGCATGCACGACAAATGTCAGCAATAAACTCCAAGATCAGCGAGAACAACTCAGACAGCAGTGACAGCACAGAAGTGAAAATTACTAAATGTTTTCTAATAGCCGTCGTAAAGATGACGCATGTAAAATTTTTTTACATCGAAATGTTGCTCAAGTCCAAATGACATCGTTAAGCTTAGTTTTGGTCTTAAGACAACATTCACACGTGAAAAACTGTTGCATACGTCATCTCTACGACCGCTATTACACAAGATTTAGTCACTTTCAGTTTCGTGCTGTCTAGGAAGGGACCAGCTATTATTGTTACCAGCTATTATTATTGTCAGTTTCTTTTTACAATTACTGTTATATGTCATGACCACTTTCGTGGTAAATTTGGAAACAATCTAGTATGGGCTACGCAAAGTTTGACAACCAGCGTCAACTGCAGTCGGGACTCTATTTCACACGGGGTCAAACTGAAAAAAAAAAACAGAAATATTTCTCTGTTTACAAATCCTGCCCAAAATTTTCTTCAGGGATTGGGGGATTGAAATTCAATCTAAGATCCATGCCTTTTATTGCCCTTCAAAAACGATATTGGTCGATTTCTCAGCGGCCATATTGAAACAGCTACGCTTGACTGTGGAACAAATATAATTCTCATGCCCAATTTCAGGTGAAACGACGATTTTTTTTTATTCCACAACATTAATAAGTGTCTGCCTGTCTTTTTCGGATATCTATGACAGCCAAAAAATGAAATAAACAATGTCAAACTGTCGAACATTCGAGGTTGAATTTTAGTAAAACACATTTTTTCCAAACTCGAACATAAATGCATACACGGACGATGAATATCCGATCCTGTTTTGGGTCATCGAAGCCCGTCAGGGACGAAACCAATCAGAGTTTATCATATCACGTGCAGCGTAGAATGAAATGATGATGGATTATTGAGTGCTCGTTAGACATAAAACGGAGGTGACGAGTGGTGTTAATAAACAGCCACTCACTCGCGTGTGGCATTTCATTTCCACGTTATAACGACCAGACGCGGTCATCAAGGTGACAATATCCACTTTGTATCCCGACTGTACTGCATTCTTTGATACATTATATGTCACACGTCACGCTTTGACGCATATCTCGCGTGGAATCTGAAATAATCTACGGCGAATGATTCCCGAATTTCCTGCATTACATTTTTTCCTGTTGCAAAATTATTCCAAGGTAACCGTGGAATTCCATCCAGCAAATGAGGCGTGAGCAAATAACGCGATTTCGACTCCTACATCCCAGTGGAATGGTAGGTGGCATTGATTTTCTTGTTGTATGCAATTAATCGCATGTTTCCCTGAGCTGACAATTATTCCTATCGTTTCTGTTACGCTGAGATGCCAACTAGGCCATGGCTTGTTTGCTCAATAACCGGATACGTTCATTCATGCGCTTACAATAATTATCGATTTTGACTAATCAATTATATGGCGTTGTACCCAGTCGGGGGG
>JAFFZH010013093.1:12592-43531 GCA_018420115.1 Euura saliciscinereae
AAGCGGGCTATAATGGATTCATTATAGCCCGCTTATTTTCATTATAGCCCGCTTTTTCCCAATAAGCGGGCTATAATGGATTCATTATAGCCCGCTTATTTTCATTATAGCCCGCTTATTTCATTATAGCCCACTTATTTTCATTATAGCCCGCTTTTTGAAAAACCGGGCAATAATGAATTCATTATTGCCCGCTTTTTCGAGCCGGTCAAAAAAGGGTCACTTTACGCCCGCTTAATAGGTACAAAAAACGCAGAAATCGTGCATGTGTTACAAAAAAGACGTTTTCACCACACCTGCACGGAAAGTACGACTTTCGGCCCGCTGCGTGAACGGGAAGTCGTGCTTTCCGATGCAGGGGGTGGTGAAAAATAGTATACAACCCACGGGAGTGAAAAAAGCCATCCCAAACTGCGTTCTTGCCACCCTCGCCTTCGGCTCGGGTGTCAATCTCACATGCAGTTTGGAATAGCCTACTTTCCCTCCCTAGGTGTGTAATATACTATTCCGCCCGAGGGCGAAAAGACCTGTTTTCCGCCCGCTCAAGAGGTATGAAAAGTGGCATTTTGCGACCGGGTGTGAGAAAAAGTCTTTTTAGCCTTACTGTTAATCCGGACCTGCCTTTGACAACTTGCAGTACCTACTGCATTATACGCATGCTCAACAGAGTTGTGGCCGAAAATGCCGAAAATATACCTACCGCTCTCGCTCGAAGGTCGATGTCGGTATTGTCGGGTATCGTCGGAAATGAAAAAAAACTCTGTCCAGTCGGTGAATTAGAGCAGTGGTGAAGAGGAGGCATTCTGAGTCCACGAAATATTTGAATTATATACAGGATGGCCAATTTCATGTGTCGAAAATGGGAGAGGCTCAGAGTGGCGTAACTTTGAAACTGTCAGATGTAAATCTTGTGTTAGAAACTGATTTTAAAGCTGACAATCCAAGCTTTTAAATGCGTTTTTGACATCAAATCTACATCCGACCGTTTCAAACTAAAGCCCCTCTCATTCTCGACACATGAAATGGGCCATCCTGTATATTGATATTCGGCTCACTAAGCTCAGCGAAGCTTTCGCCCACATTGGCACGCTAACCACGATTCTGAAGTAATTAAGTGATTCCCGAGTTCAACGAATTTCGTGGATCTCTTGGACTACTTCCAGGAAGTAGCACATTTTTTCGTTTGTATTGGCTTACCCTAAGTCGTTATTTTTTTTTTTTTTTTTTTTGTTACATAATCTACGAGAATTATCTGTTCGTTTGTGCGTGATCGAAGCTTTTTTCGCGTATAGAGAGCTTTCAAAGATACAGGAGCCGCTAGTCGACACGTTGAGAATTTATTCACGTCTCAAATCGATATCAGATTTCGCTATGCCGCTGTGCACATAGGTATATAGACATGTCAATTACTGTACATACTTACCATAAGAATTTGCAGGATATGATCTATTGGGAGGTGGGACAACAAACAAATTCTTTTACATAGTTATTGATATGTATTATTATCGAATAATGTGTGTCTTGACGTTATATACATAGGAATTTGATTTACTTATGTACAATATCACGTACAGAACTGAGTTTACAGGAGCTGGATCTTCATTTACAATTATGGAACGTTCAGTCTGAATTAGGGCGAAAATATACAACTCTTTCCCGTAATAGTCGCGGTTCTGGTCTTATCCACAGCTTATCATTTGACATCATCGAGTTCTAAAGATGCGTTTACCACGCCCGTTTTTCCTGACAGAGCTATATCTCCGTTCAGAGACTCGTCTTCTTCATCAGGAAGTTCAACGTACTTGTAGAACAGAGCCATTACGCCAAATATTAACATATCGACGAACATGAGACCGGCGAAAAGGAAGAATTCATTCGCCTAGAAATGAAAAAGGAAACCATTATTCGTCAGAAAATTACTTACAATATTCAACCAATACAACACGAACCAATAAATCATAAATATATTTCGGAAACACGCCACAACCCTATGACAAAATTATTGTCTCTGAAGATTTCAGCTATTCTCACCTGGCTATCGAAGAAGGCGACTTCGGCGACGATGACCACGATAAGGTTACCGAATGCCACTGTTAAAAGCCAGCATGCTGTGAGCAAAGACTTCATGCTGACAGGTGCTTGGGTGAAAGCGAACTCTAAACCGGTGATTGAAAACATAATTTCACCCACGGTGATGATGATGTACTGAGGCAAAAGCCAAAGCATATGTATTGAGTTCGGTTCAGTGACCGTGATGGTGTTGGCAACAGCTGAATCCAGATCATTGATGTAAGCCGTAACGGTGTAGATACCTCCAAGCTTGAGGATGACCGAAGATTGTAACAGAGTGTCATTCAAATATATATCGATTGTAGCCGGGTCGAGTTCTGTCAGCTCTGTCGCGGCAAAGGTAGATGTCACAGCTAAGGACAGAAGAGTTTTTGAGCTACTGCGAAACTCTAAAGTAGCTGAATCCGCAAGTTCGGAATTCAGGTAAACTAAGGCTCGGATAGCTGGATCTCCGCTCGTTGTTTTATCCACGCTATCGGTGTAACTGTTGCTGATCCCAGTTTTGGTAACGACCCAGGAGGTAGCAGTAGCTTCGACCCCAGTGATAACACCTGAAATATTAATTTGCGATGAATAAGTGTCGAAGATAAAAATGCTGAGAACATGTCATGGTCTACCGCAAAGGAAAGACCCGGACGGCCTTGGAACTTGGCCAAAAGGTAATCTTATTTATTTTTGTACAGGTTCTCGTATTTATTCTTGTACAGGTGGAAATTTCGACACGTCTTCTTTGATCCAGAAAGTTAGGAGATATCAATTTGTCAGATTTCATTCTTGTCGAACATTTACTGGACAAACCTGTTGAACATTCTGTTATATCCGTTAAACCGAACGTATTACAGGTAATTCAGAATTTCGACAGTAACGAAGCCTTGGGCAGGAACGTGTTCTGTTGGAGCTGCGTTCCGATCTTGTTGTTTTCCGACAGGAGAAGCAGTATAACAGGAGACAGGAACTCCATAAAAACTGGGGAAACCGAAATTAATTCCATGCATCTGTATGAATCTGACTACAGGCATTTGTGAAGAGACCCATCTAATAAGATTCGAATTAGTCCAAAACCATTATTCTTCAACCATCCGAATGTGCGAAACACTTCCGCGAAGGAAGAAGCTGAGAATCCGAATGGATTACGCTGAAGTAATGATGTTTCACGAGCTGACGAGTTGATTGATCAAATCAAAAATGTATTTATCGAACGATTTTTTAAGAATACGTTCAAGTTAGCACACGAAGTTCACCAACATCGAGTAATCGGCAATAGTTGAAAGAATTATCATTGTCGATTTCTCTAGCCATAAAAATGTTTACCGTGATAACAAACGCATATAGACTTCTGTCATTGACCGATATGATTTCTATCAACGAAGTAAAAAACACTTGCTTCAAGTTTCAAGTCATATGTATATGCATACCACGAGTATTTGAGAAAACGAAACGGTCTCCATTCGAAATGTATTGAAACCGTTTCATTTGGCCAAATATTTTGGCGCCACACGCGCTATTTGAAGTTTGATTTTCAAGGCCTGCGTAAATTGCTACCTCATTTCCGAGCAGTACAGAAAGTAAAGCGCTGGTGCAGAAAGTTTCACTGTTTGCAAAATACATACGCATGCTAGACAGGGTTTGAAAATCATACTTTCCATGCGGGTGTTGGACAAATAATTTTTTCCATCGTGATATGACTGAATGATATTCATGAATCTAAGAAAATGCCTCACCAGTGACGTCTCCGGTCAATCCGTCAGTCATACCAAGATTGGAACATGATGCAAAATTGGCAGTGTAAGCCAGCGATACTTGACCAGTAGCCGACACGTATTTATTTTCCCAAACACCAAGATTTTCCAACTCGAACGAATCCTCCCCAACCGTCATGGTGATCGGACAGTTTAGGGTGTTGAAGATCCTGATCTGGGCCAGACCCGCCGAGGGAGCAACAGCATCCGTTTCCTGAAAGATCATTGTATTCAGACATTTGAGACTTTACGTCTTCCATGTATACTACATTCAATCCTAAAAAATATGGGAAATCCAGTCAGTTCGTTCTTGCGAATCGCACTGGTAGTGGAGAGTAACGTTCGATCGCACTTCATAATTCATGATCGTAGTGTGATAAAAAATAATAGGGAAAAACATACAGTTCATTGACGTTTCAGTACCTAATAGTTTCTGAGAATACCGAATTAGGAATATCATGATGGGGTTTGGCTAACCATAAAAATAAATTGCTCAAAACTCACCTGAAGTTGTAATTCTACAATGGCGGAAATGATGAAGGCGACGCCGGCCAGAAGGCCTCCGATCGTCAACTTCTGCAGTGGTTTTTTGAGAATATTCAGCTTGTTAAGACATGGATAAATGATACTTTCGAAAAGGGGAATCAGCATGATAATGAGCAGGGGATTGACCACTTGCATCTGGTCTGGTTTAAGGAGAAAGCTGCCGATTTGGCCGTCCATTCGCGTTGCTTGTAATGTCCATCTTGATCCTTGCTGATCAAAAAGTGCCCAGAAGAAGGGTAGTGGCAGGAACATTTTTATCACTTGGAGGGCTGCCCTGATGTCCGAAATGAAATTCGGATCATACTGGTCGTCAGCGTAATCCAGCCAGTATTCTCTTCCCTCGTCCTTCGTCGATTTGAACTTGTTACTGATTCCGTGCTAAAATTTTTATCAAATGTCGTATACGTCATACGAGAAAAGAGTTATGCTCGTGCGTACAGGTAAAGTCTGAAGCGAAAAGTATCCTTACGCAAATACACTTGGCGACTTCTAGCACCACGTTTCCTTGCGGTGCTTTTATTTTGTATAGTGGTTTTCCGCACAGGAATATAACTGTAATCAAGAAAATGATATTTGATAGAATACATTCTCCGGAAGATCTTAATCTTGTAAAAGACTCGGGGTACATATTCACCTAGAGAAGCGATCATAAGAAGTGCCGGAACGAAAAAGGCCAGCGAGTAGCAGGTGTTGTCACCAAAGCAGGCAACATCCTCGCGGAATATGGGAGTTAGGAAGGTTGAGATGAGCGATCCAGTATTGATGGCGAAGTAGAACAGGGAGAAAAACATGGTCAGGTATCGCTCCTGTTGAGGCATCACGAACTGATCACCACCGAAGGCCGAGACGCAAGGTTTAATTCCTCCTGTCCCGATAGCGATCAGCATCAACCCGGTCAATGCAGTTGCCCTAAATTTAAAATAATTAAGAATCAGTACGGATAAAATTTGTTACAGTGACTTATTCTCAAGAAAGAAGGCCAGTGTGTTTTCTTGTATTTTCCTATATTTTCCTGTACCTGTATTTTTAGATAACACAAGTGGTAACACGAGACTGGCGAAAATGCATGTAGCAGTCAAAGACTGGTTCAGACATTGAAGATGATCAGGTTCAAATTTCATCATAATCAGACTAAAAGTGTACACGTGTCAATGTCCACAGACTTTGAAGACAGCGTTTCGAGAACAATGCTGCCATTCTTCCAGTTTTTAATAATCTGACTTGAAAAAATACGAATTGTACATCAATTGTTGTACTAAGCCAGGGTGAAAACTGTTGGTAGGAGAAAAAATTTCGACGAGAGAAAAAAATTCATGAATTTTGACCTTATTTAGGTGTGCCTAAATTTGTCACGGGTTTGTCATGCTAATCTAAAGATCTGAATTGGGCCGCACCCAAAGGTAAGGATCAATTAGCTATGGTTCCATATTCCTCTCAGATTTTCTAAATGAATAGCAAAAATCATAGAAGATGACAACAAAGATCAACTAGCCCCGGTCTCCCCTCTTTTATTTCCAGTTGTTTTCGATATACCAAGCTTGAATCCGATTTTGAAAGTAGATGGAAAAAAATGTGTATTGGTGTTTTCGCATCATTATATCATACAAGTAGGTTAAACACGAGGTCATCTTCTGTTTGGAATATATTAAAATTTAGCATCAACCATGCGTACAAATGTTGCCCAATGGTCCTTGTACCCAGGTACGAATACCTTGCTGACTAAGCAGTCTTGTAACTTACTGGTGGTCTTTCTTTTTACTGTTGCTACAATGATGCATGTACAATCAAAATAGAAAGACAATCATTTCTGAATTCTTTCGTTAACTGACTGAACGATATTCTTCTCTTCTATACGTTGCTCAGGTGTCATGGGCAATGTTTTCGAATGATATTCCAAGAAAACTCACTGTGCTGGCAAATTCAGCGGAGGTGTCGCACTCGCCGTGAGCACCAACTGCCCAATTGCGTAGATGATGCTGACGTAGAAGATGGTTCGAAATTTCCCCAGCCAAGAATCGGCGAGCATCGCTCCAAGGAGAGGAAAGAAGTAGGCGAACATGCTGAAGACATGGTAAATGACGGTGGACGTATTATCATTGTAGCCGAGCTTGTTCCGTAAATAGAGAACCAGAATTGCTGTGGAAGGAAATGGTGTGAATGATGATCCTTCGTTATAAAAATCTTTCGTTCGGGAAAAATACGAGTAGATTACTCAAATACCCTTTTTTTTTGGCACGACATTGGCTAAATAAAACAGAACTGCGGCCAATCAATCAATTTGAGCAACTGATATAATACCGTAAGAAGATCGAGAATGCTATATGATTCACTTGTCAGCGAGTTGGCTAACATCGGGTCAATTGGAACTAAGCTCGCGCGTCAATTTATGGAAAAATTGATAGTAGTTAAGTGAAAATACTGTATTTCTTGGAAGTTGACGTGTCAGAGTTTCATTGCCATTTAACAAAGATCTTAGATTATAATAATGATTCTCACGGGAAGTCACAATTATGATCAACAGTGTAACATAAAAAGTAGACAGAAAATAGTACATCATGATAACCGTTTCCGGCTAGAGGCTTCCACGTCAAGTATACCTCAAACTTTACGACAACTACACAATAATGTTGATTGCAAATATTTTTTTTACAATGATTTTGGAACTAGCGGATTAAATAATCAATAAACAAAATAGTTTACTCACTTCGAATCCCGTAGTACGAGAATCTCTCACAAAATTCATTGCTGATGATGAAGAAAACTGACTTTGGGTACTTGATTTTCTGCAAAGAAAAAAGATAACAGAGTTTAAGAACATCCCCACTCGGAGTACATGGTATGATATTGAAAATCAGCGGAAAATCAGGTATTAACACGTATTCTCTGTATCAGCCGATGATATCACAATGCATTTGAATACCTTCGTGACATTACATTGTAATGAATGCAAGACGACACTTATTCATACGGAATAATACGTAAGTACAAGTTATTTTTTCTCACCATCTCAATACAGCAAAGAATATATCAAACATTACCTACATGCGTCAACGTGTTATATTAATTAAATCGGCACAATTACTCTGCATCTACGTTGCACGTGAACTTTGTTTGGTCGAGTCTACTGCAGACAATCATTTCTTTATTCGAAGGCTCATGTTAATTTTACTACAAACTTTCACCGTTAGATATGTATAAGCAAAAAGTATCAAGGTCATCGAACCTTGTACGAACGAGAGCAACAAGAGTAAAACAAGTCACATCACAGCGTAGTATTATTCATTCGAAACTGAATTAAAAATCGGAGAAGAAGATTAGTTCATTAACCTCAGTTTTTTAAGAAGCAATTTTCTGCGATCTGCACGAGTTAAAATAATATATTTTGAAATTGAAGCAGTCATTGACCGACTTCAGCGAGCGTAGGATAGCCGGAGAGTTTGTTATTATTCACCTCGATTACAAAAGAATATATATATGTATATATGTACATATATGACTTATCGTGAGACAACGGTAATTCAGAACGCCATAATCAGTAGATACCGTAAACTGTGACCGTAAAACCGTTCATAGCGAGGTTATCGCCGCAAGAAATCATTAGATATTTCCCGAGCACCTGATTTTTCCCCGTTTTCACTTCCGTCACCAGTCATTGCGCTCATATATTGACAAGTCATTGCCATTCTTCACTCGGAGTTTACTGCAGTTTCGCTGAAAGTATTTCAAGGCATTTGAACAGCTGACTATACAGCTGATTGCAGACTAAATTCGATTCTATTCTATTCTATGAGCAGAATTAGAAATCGATCCAAACTTCAACTCCCGTATGAAGGTTAATAACTCTCGAATACTCATCATAATATTGGGCATGTGATACTTGGCCAGCCTAATTTGTTCCAAATTCCAAAAGCAAATGATAAGTTTCTGTGAGCTGCATTTTAGTATTTTGAATCGCTAATGTTCATACCTATAGAAACGTCGTTCATATTATCAAATTTTTCCGAAACTCTTAATTACAATAATAATCGTCAGTATAAGTGAACGGAACACGTAAAGCTACGAGTGTTGGCCTAATTATCGTCCGACTAGTCTTGCAATAAAATAAAAAAATATAGCTGGGTCGTTTACGTCTTCCGATTTTAATAAAAAAATTAAAGGTACGTTACGAGCGACTGGAAAAGCATCGTCTATGTATAAATTATGGTTTCTTTGTGAATTGAGATGGAATGACTTCACTTGAATAAACATACATCTGTAAGATGTAGGTCTATAAAACTACGAACACGGTGCTTGAATCTCATCGAACCTCTGTCCTCGATTGATATATGTCATAATAAATAATGTATTGGCAAAAACTTTGCAATAAATTCAGGCTCAACATTTTACTCAACCGACCCACTTGCTAGCTATGCTTTCTAAAAGATATAATAAATATTTTAGCGTCGTTATTTTATCGTGGCCAATTTCCACATGAAGACTCGCTGACGATCAAGTGGACAAGTCCGATAAAGATTCTACAAAAAATGGACAGCAAACTTTCATTTTGTGGAAAACATTACCAACACTGTCAAAAATGTTCATTGTAAATTTACTAAAATTATATTGGAAGTTTTATGCATACGGTATAGCAAAATTAGTATAAATTGGTTTGGTAATTTTAGGAAAAAGTCGTTCCAAATTTACTGTGGTGTTCAGTAAAATTACCAAACATTAGCACACTAAATTCAATAAATTTGGACAACATTATTCAATTCATCATGTGCAAATTTCATATACATATGAACTAGAATTTAGAAAGTGGTTAATGAATTTACTGTATTGGTTGAGTAACTTTATAGTAAATGTGTAATAATAATGTACAAGGAGAAAAATAAGTAGAAAGAGATTTTTTTATTAATTTTTTAGACTATTTGTGAGTGCCAAACACTTTTAACTGTTTATGGTTAACTTCAGTAATTTTTTTTTTCACTCTCATTTATCTTCGAACCTCAATTTTGATAAGAATATGCAAGACAATTCACACATTACTGATTGGCGCTAATTTAAGAAAAAATTCAGAAAATGCAAATAATTTTCTAAAATATTTCAAATACAGTATGTTTGATACATAATCTAGTAAAATCTAAATTCGTTGGGGCAATTTCAGGACTTGGTGTCACGAAATTCGAAATTAGACTACAAATTTGAAGATCACTTGCGTAAATTCAGAATTCGCTTTTGGGAATTTCGGAACCGAACAGTGAAATTGATAGACTTGTACAGCAAATCCATTCGATACACTATACTTTTGACTTCAACAGAAAGTGATTGAAATTTCTCACACAAGTGCACAGTAAATTTAGCATCATATTTAGCAAATTAAAAATACTGTCCTGTAATTTTATAATCACAATACTTTTACTATACAATTTAGCAAATTCCAAACACGGTTTTATATTTTCCCATTTGAGTTTAGTAAAATTAGAAATATAATTGCGAATTTAAAGAAAAAATTTAGTAATTCCCTTTGCTACACCGAATTTGTAATTTTGCAAGGCTTTTGTGTCGTAAATTCACGAACATTTTTTACAGTGTAAACTTGACAATTTTCAAGTCCAAGCCAACCGTACTACATTTATAAACTTATCTCTGGCATCCAGAGAATTGACGAGCGAGATAAAGAAGGTAACTGCAGCTGAACTACCATACCGTGTGGAATGAATAACATCTGTGTAAATTATGCGCAATCATTCGTATTCTTCGAAGGAAAAACAGTGTATAAAAACGTGTACCGTATCGTAGATCGAGCAGGTTGTTAAAAAAACCACCGCGACTATAGGAAAGAGCAAAAAAACGACGGACATTTTTGGTAAAAATTCAACATTCCTGATCATCGCAAGCGACTGCTTTACTCAGCTGGGTTCCGTTTCAATCGTATTGTTTACCGCGCATAATTCAACAATCGTTCTAGTAGCTACACGATATCTTTATCGGCCAAGAATAATTGAAAAATAAAAAAAATAGATTGTCAAATGAAATAGCTATGCCAATATTTTCTATCACCCATATTTTGAAGGTTGTTTACAGAATCGAAGGCAAAAATTCCTTGGATTGCTCCCATATTGTTTATGGTACCAGGGGCAAATATTATTTCGTCGACCTGTGTGCCAATTATTAATTATAATGCAGTGACGCTTTTATTGCGAATTTTTAATCTCGTTAAACATACGGCAGGAATATTAACGACACCAGTACAGTGTGATTCAACAAATTCTACATACTCCGAAAATGATTAATATCTCATCGAAAGTTCATTACATATCGAAAAATTGATTTTTTTTTTTTTAAATCACTTGTCGTAAGGTTTCAGACAAACGGTTCATTCGATTTTGTCTCTCGAGGTCTCATTTTCTTCGGAGAGCAATTCTTCATCATGTGAATGAGGGAAACTGAGAAAAAAAATCCTGTGATTAGTTATGACCAGTTATCGGAAATTAGCGACAATCTAGTCACTCTTTTGCTGATAACTTGATCCAAAAATGTTGTTTTCCAATTTCCCTCATTCACACGATGAAGGATTGCTCCCCGAAGAAAATTAGACGTCGAGAGACACTATCGGACCAACCGTGTGCCTGAAACCTTACAACGAGTGATTTAAAAAAAAGTAAATTCTTCCATGTGTAATGAACTTTGCAATCGAAAAACACGTCGGTGTTTACTAGTGCAAGAAAGTTATGACCGAAGACACAAGCCCGTTCCGAGGACGACTAAATTGCTGAGGATTTGTAAAAATAATCATAATCATTAACTCAAAAATTCTCCACCTGTAGATGATGAATAAAATTTTTAGGTTCATTTATTTTATTCTTTTTTTCATGTAACGCCGAAATTCGTCAAACTAAATGTATTCGATGTGATCTGTCATAGTCCCCAAGATCGTGTGCTGGATATCGCGGCTCGTTCTTCATTAAAAATACTCGTTATTGAAGGTGACCACCTTTCACCGGCCAACGCACGTGCCTTTGACAGAGGTTAACATACATGTACATGTACCTACAAATGGTACAGTTGTGCAGGTACTTGCGACTACAACTGGGGCGTGTACGTAATACGATGTACATGCACTTCGTTGGGTTTCACGTGAAATTCGTGCTAATTCGTCTTTGTGCTCGCGCATAAATTACCATACTTTGCCAGAATGTCATAGGTATGTCACTACGATACTAGATCAGCAATTTAATTATGCAATAATTGATACTCGAGAAAAATCAACGAGGTTCGACGAATAAGGAATGTCGTTCGACGGGGTTGAGGCGTTTTGCAGCATCGATTTCGCAGGTTATTTCTCAAGACTAGCATGACACAATTATAAACCTGTTTGAGAAATAAACCGGCCGGTGGTACGTACGCGGCTACTACGCGACCATCATTATCACTAGTGTTACACAACGTCAAATTTCAAATTACCCTCTTAACGACACCTTTTTCAGCCACCATTATGCCAAAGAGCAAGCCGGTCTCGGAATCACTTGAATCCATAAACTATAACAATATCACTATCGATGTATTTATTTCGAACTGCTAAACATTACGCACACTCAAACACCGGTAAAACTGTTACACAAATTTATACCGATTGTACATTCTTCACCGTTTATTAAAAAACGGGTTCAGGTGATACTTTAGCTGAGACACATCAGTCGGGTTTGATTGAAATTTTTTAACCGATGCCTGGTCATGCATCTAGCTGTTTATCCGTTGACGTTTACGCGGGCTCTGACCGAGTCACTTCTGAGCTGCAGACTTGGATCGCGCTCCGCCGCCTTTGCAGAACTCCGAAAGTCGCCACCTACTTCAACTTACGCGACTGACAGTACGTGTCGCGAAACAAGAGTGGAAGAAACGTGCGAAGAAAATCCATGTCCCACCAGAGAGACTGTGAGATCAACTGACTCAGAAAAGACTTTCAAAAAAGAAGAATGGATTGTCAGGTGGTATATCCGGACTGGGGCTTTTCCAACATTAACTTACGATCAGTGACGCCGGATCACAATACGTTCTAATGATAATTACCGGCTAAATCGATCTTTACCGTCTGAGTCTGCGCTTTTCCGAAAAAATAACGGTTTGTGTTCGACTGAATAATGTGAATAGAATATATACGTGTATGTTTTTATCGTTTGAACTTCTTTGAAGTACGTATTAATACAGTTGTCTCGACCGTGACATTGGCACGGTTTTCGTGTCACGATCATTAGGCAATGTTATTCACGAGATTCACCTTTTTTTTCGACCGTAGAAACATTTTTATTACATCTGACTATTATAGTTCAGGAGGCATGATATACATTCATATTGCACATATTGCACAGCCATCAACAGCTATAAATAATCTTCGAGACTAGATGACGAAAATACGCTTGAGAATATTGGTATTTTTAGTCGCGTGAGCTACAATGTACCATAGTCAGTCCGAAAATATACTCATTTTGACTATAATTTTCACCAAGTGTGTTTACCTCACGATAAAATGTCTTGGCGTCTATAATTACAGAAATAATATAAGATTGCGTAATCGTTGAGAAAACATTGCAAACTGTACTTCAATTAGAGCCAAATCTCTTCGCATTTGTTTTGTTCCATTGATCTCTTTCCTGGTTGGTCCATGGCTCTGATTAGAACCTGCTCAATCTCCATCGAGTCTTGCCAGTGTAACGAGCGCGCAGAAAAAACAATTCTTTGTACACGGATAAAAGTTATCAGCGCGACATAATTCGCCGTGATTAGTTGCTAATTAGTTGAAACGGATTTAGAATTACGCAGTGTCAATTATCTTATAGTACATCTTTGAAATCGTACCAAAAAGTGGCGATGCACCCGATTCTCAGGTGATTCGGTTATTCAGTCTATGGTAGCCTGCGTGAATCGGAGCGAACGCTGCAACCTCATACAAATTTCAATTGAACAAGTCAAACCTACATTCAAATCTATCAGTGGAAATTCAATGTGTGGTCCTAGAAATGCTATATTCAATCAATCTTCAATTTACTGCTCCACGTGTTTTGCCACAGATGATAAAAATACGGAGCATGTTATCCTGAAGTAAGGTGTCGAAGATGCAACGTCCAATTTATATTTTTGCTTGACGTAACACCACAGCAGTCACTCAACACTTATATTCGAAGAGAATAACCTCACTGAGTATGTATTTGACTGTAGTACTGTGGCATGTATGTTTGTAACTGCAGTTAACGCAACGTGACCACGTGTACAAGAATGCCAAGATCTATTATTTTTTAATTTCGTTGACGGAATAAAATCACTTGCAGTCATAGTAACCGTATAAACATAGCAATCCTAACAATGTTTCTAAACACAGTAGACAGTAGCTATACCTCAGTAGCGTGGCCTTCACTCGCCAAAATTTAAGGCAGAATCTTCATAGGTGACGTAGTTTTCCAGTCTGAAAAAAAGACCGATGGAAGATTTCGAAAAACATAGATTCTGATGTCAGACCCGTTCGTGAATGTCGAAGCCTGCGGCACACTGTGCTTATTCCGATACTAGGGTATAACCGGAATTATAATATGAGATAATATGCGTATAATATGTTTTTACAGTATCTGTACTCACACAGATATTATGACCCTCGTGTAATTTTCTGCGTGTTTTATTGTTAGGCTGATAGCCTGGTTCACCTGAAGACCTTGAAGTCATAAAACCAAAATTAAACCGTTTCACTAGTAACGTCACAGGTAGACGAAGCTCATCAGTCATTCAGTTTTTATGCCTGCTAGACATCATCGTTCAGGTGCATTGTGGGTCTCCTCATTGGTGTTGGTATGAGATTCATTACCAACGATAGATATATGTATATGCATATATGCGACTATATTATCAAGGCTTATATAGAAACCTCTTTGTTTCTTTCTCGACGGTGCATAGCCATATGCATAGCCATATTCGTACTGAAGTACGAATCTGTCCTAGCTTCACACCTTTAGCTTCACCTCAAAGACTTCAGGAATTATGATCGAGTGCAGTTACGGGTACAGCAGAATTTGATTATGGATTTCATATAACTAGATACAATTTAGCCTTTTAATAGAATATTGGCTCAAGTCGACTTAATTTTTGGCACAAAGCGAACAAATATGGAACGACCTTTTCTGTCATCTAATGATGCGCCGGTGGAAAGTGTATTAATTTCGATTGTGAGAAGAATTTTTCAAAGTGAAGCCATAGGAAATGCCTTTTAGGATATATTTCATGCTTACAAGTTTACTAATTGCACAGGGAATTTGGGCCATAGTGTGTAGAACACCGTGATGAGCGTGTTCTAAAAAATTACCCAAGTTAACTTGGGCCGTTATTCGATTGTAGCTAATCGTTTTGGAATCTGCTCTGAATGTTAATGTGATCAGAAACAGGAACTAATGCCAACCTTTCGTGTCCTCAATGGATCTCCAGAGCCATTCAAGCTCTGGGAAATCTCGTGATAAAGAATAACGGGCCGATCTACCAAGTGGCCATGACGCTTTCCTGTACTTCGACGTCTTTCCAGTTTCAGTTGCTTCTCCATTTTATCCTCTTCCGGTTTGTTTTCACTTTGATCGTTATTATGACGATGAGATGAACCGCAAGCCGTTACTTATATGTATACTACACCTGTGGTGACACGGAGTGTTCCGAATGAAGCCAAGATCACAATAAATTATGCCTCACACATTTTCAGCATGGTATTTTCTATCAGGTAATTTTTCCGGCGTATAGAACTAGAGTACGAATATGAATGTTGGACGGAAAATAAACTTTACAGTCACAAACAGTGGTAAGCAATTGTCGAACCAATTGACGGAGCAAACTCACCACATCTTGGCTTCACTTATAATAAAACGTTTTGAATTTGTATACACCGACTAGAATCCGTCAAAAAAGTGTCCAAAGTCACTCACTTGTTGGTATATCTTCGCTTTTAGCCCTTCAAACCATCGAGCGAAAAGTCACGACCGATTTCGACCGGAATAAATCTAAGACTGAATGAACAGGAACCCAGAGTCTTAGAAGCTTAGCGAGCAATTCCGATAAGCAGAGAGGTAATGTTAACTATTTTTCATTAGGAAACAAGTGTCACTGTGCAGGCATAGTGCATATTCCGACGAATCCAACGTAGCGCAAAGTGACCAACGTGATGAAAAGTTTATCGAACTATTTGCGATGTACCAATAATAAGTATGGTCCGGTTCTTCACTACCATAGTCGCAATGTGATTCGGCGATTTCTTCATCGTGTAAAATTACCTTCAAAAGTCTGGTCAAGCAATTCGTATCAGCTAAAGCTATCGTAATTAATGGGAAGTGATAATGGGAATAAACCATTTCCGATAAGGTTTACTCACATCTCGCTAATTACGTACCCCAGATGCAGGACAGTGATTGAGGTGCCGTCATAGCGATTCCCATCATTCGATTTAGAATTGGCCGTTTACAGTGCATCGTAATGAGGTCAGAATGAAAAGTTAGTTCTGACGACCCGCGATGTCCGGCTGCAGCAGGTTATCAAGTATTCGGGTGATTATAATCAACCGCATTTTACAATGAGTGGCCAGAGGCACAAAAGAATCGATCATTCATGCTGAAATTCTACCGCGATTAAATAGTCTCAACCAATGATAAGTGCCAGTTCCTTTTTCACGTTTGGGCGGATCGTCTCGTTCTCATTGAAAAACAAGAATAGTTCGTGATACAAAAGTACTTTACACCTAAAATTACGAATCACCCGAGAAATGGATAATATTTTGTGAAAAATGCCAGTAAAGAATTATTTAACGAAGTATTTTGGAGTTTGGAATATTAACTATAGAAGATTAATGTAAATGGATTGATTTCCAACCTACAGTAGAGCTTCAATAAACCAGGGCTTGAATAATCAATATTATATTATAATTTTGAAGACATCATACAGAATTTTTATTCAGAATCAAATTCTTCGACATGATACCGATGTGAATGCACCGAAGGATTTTACAGATACAATAAACCCTCCAAAGACGAAGGTGATCAGACAATTTTTAGCAGTCGCTCAATGATGATGATATTTTCGATAAACAACATCTGAAAGTCAAGATTGCTACCTTGCCGACCCAACTTGATGAGCTAAAGTCACTTTAGTAAGGTGCTGACCATTAGAAGCTAGATGACAGTCAATCGAGATGTAACTTCAGTTTGCCTAGCCCTGGGGCTTCACATACAGTGGAGAACGATGCTCGTGTAACTGAAATGCAACAACATTTGTTTGTGCCATACAATAGTATGTACATTTCGATGCAACATTGACCGCCATAAGATAATTAAAAGCGGATTTTTCTAGTCTTGAAATCACACATTTTTATTCGATCTTTTTATTTCTTCATTTTCAAACTAACAAACACCAATGGAAGAGGAAGAAAAAAAGCCGAATATAATTTTTCTCTAAGAATGGCCGTTTTGAAGTTACGTCGTGCTGAAAATAAATAACGGAAAAATCGCGCTAGCTTCAATCACCTTCGAGTAATTGAAAATGGAAGAAAAATTCTCATGCAACTTTGCTCTCATCGTCAGAGTGAACCTTGAACAGCTACGGAAATTGAAACTTGAACAGATGCAGAAATATTTCGGGTCATTTTCACAGGTGATGTTTAATTCAGGAAATCCTAGGTGCTGGACAGATTCAGGATTCTGAATTTTTGAAATATCAACTATGTCCACTCTTTCTTCCAAAAGCATATACGAGGTCGAAGGCTGATCAACAAGCTCTATCACACACCTACGACTGTACTACATGCTGCAATTGTTAAACATCCCAGGTATGTACCGTAGGATACCGGAATATCACCCTATTTTGCCCGGTCCCAAATTCTATCTCTGCAAACGCTGTATCGTTGGACAATGAACATACATTCCCTCATTTAAGAGGAGGGATGAACAAGCTTGCAAGTAACCAAATACTTATTGCCAACCATATACTCATTTCTCAGACAGTACCCACTTATACCTAAGTCAAGGCACATGGACACATAGGCAAGCTCTGATAGCCATCGAGTTCGCACGGACCCAGTGGCTTTAGAGGTCCATCACCAGTCGCCTTCAAAGAGTCAGGGCCACAGCTCCGACAATTATAATGTAATATGACACCATGCAAAGGCAGGCGGGTGCGATATTTGATATTTGAACCGATACTCATACTAATTTGCGAATGCACCATGCAGTTCTTGGAATGACCCAGCCCTGGTACAAGTTTGTCCAGGTTTACTGGACTGCAATATAGATTTGGCCAGCAAAACTGGAGTTCCCCCAGACTAGACCAAACTGTCTACTATTGTTCAGTAAATGGGCATTGAGTTGCTGAAGACGGAATAAATTGTCTGACAATGAGGTACAATAGTCGCCGTGTGTTTCCGAGTAACGAATTTGTGAATTGCGTATAAGAGTTTAAAGAAGAATTACGCGATCGGTTTGGCACTGGTTTACCAATTACCGATAGCATCATTAACCCTCTCTCCGTAAGGATCACGCTAAAGCTGATATTTCAAGCTGGTGACGTGCTCTTCTAAACTTCGCTTGCTACCTGTATACGTCGCGAAGTCACATGGTAATTGTATATGCATGGAATTCACACTTTTCCTGAAACAAATTGCAAAATAAGTGCTATAGATATCCGGTGTACGTATACCATAGCCGGCAACAATTATGTGGTGAGACGTGAGTATCCGAAGATTTCCTTTCATGACAAGCAGCCTGTTTGACTCATTGTCAAGCATAATACAAAATATGCAGCGCTTTCGCCCCACCGTTATGCCTATGAATAGAGCCTTTCGGTACAGCGTTTGAATTCCGAATTACGCGTACCTATGATGTCACACGGATCCTTATGTGTATACACATAGACTGACATAGATTGTCCGACTGATGCCTACCGTCAACCATGGTCAACAGCAGAACATGATGGCTACCGGGAAGTATGAATACTGTTTCCAATGAGTGACGAGATTTGTTGTTGGACGAACAATAAGTTTTTAGCAATGAAACTATTACTGTCAAATGTACAATACTGGTTTCTTTCAGTTATTAAAAGTTTCTGTGAAATAATCATGTAGGTATTGGGAGACTAACTTGGTCAATGTGACATCTGGTGGACGAATTTGATTGGCATCGACCTACTCGGAGTGGTTTAAATTTCACCGCCAGGTGAAACCACGCCCCCACTCAGATTCCTAATAATCTTTCGCATTCAAAATACATACCAATATACTGAAATACCTACTCGATCGCCTCAAAGTAAAAGTACACGGTGTATATTTTACGCATTACTTCGCCTATGGCACATGATCGATCTCTATTCTCTTACAACGCATGTAGGAAGTCTGGTTTGCGCATGCGCACCTTTTTCTCACACCGATAAATGTGCGTAAAAGTTTTGCACGCGCCTGCTGGAAACGGACTATTCTCAGTGCCTTTGAACTACGCGCAATAAAATGCGAAGCGGCAAAAACAGGTATACAGGGTGAATTCCTAACGACGATACAGTCTGAAGTTGGCTAGAATCGAGACATGAGCTTTCAGACAGTTGGATTGGTTCTGAACTGTCTGAAAGTTACATTATATCTATCCTAATCCTAGATATACTTTGGCACCTTTTATCGCAGCGATCAGGCTATTTAATCTCCTGTATTTTTTATGTCAACAAAGCGGAATTATCTGCTTAGCGATTCAGTAATCTCCCGTTCCGGCTGTTTAGAGTACTTCAATGATCCCTGATCGAAGAATTGTCTACCGCTTGCCCATACTCAACTACACGACAGACACGTAGTGGGGGTTCAAATTCCGCAGGGCATTATTATTGAGGTTGTCCATTCAAGTGAATCAGACCTATACTCCGTTAATTATAATAGCCCCTTCGACTATTTGAATCAATTCGGATGTAGTGATTAGTTATAATTCCTCGGCACAGTCGCTTCTTAAGTGGACAACAAATACAGGAAGTAATGTAATCGTGTATGATTACCCGCTTTCATTTGTAAGAAGAGAGTAACCCATTCCTCAACCTGTGAAAACTCACCCACAATATTTCTCATCGTGAGTTCAAGATATGCAGCTGAACCTCTTTTTATCGACTTCTAAAAATAACATTGATCAAGACCATAGCAATTGAGTCTGGATCAATAAAATACCTGTAAACGAGTAAATATTTTTTGGGAATCGTAAGAATTCACTCACCTCTTCAGATGTCTCTGCGTCGACATTCGGATTGTTCTCAACGACATCTGTAACAGAAAAACATATTTTTGGTGAAAATTAGGGAACAGATTATGAATGGATAAAATATGCAAATTAAATGCGGTTGTACTGTATCACGTTGTTTTCAGAATATAAATGTGTCTTGCACTATTCACCTGCGTGAGAAAGATTTGATTTAAAAACAGAACGATTTCGCTTCTCCACCGGGTCACTTCGCTATAAGATCACTGAGATCAACGCTGGTCACTGATGCCAAATCAATTATGCCGCATCATCGTGGCACTTGAGCACAGATGAGACAATTGTAAACAATATTCCTAGAAATATTCCGCAATGAGACTTGATACCTATAGTCATGCACTCATGCCAAAAACGTATAATGATATATTAGGTTTCTGTTTATCAAAATACAATTTATGCGAAGCTGCTTCACGGACGCGAATATTGAGTATGAATACTTATGTGCCGTACGGTGCTGTGGAATCAGCAATGCGAATATTTATAAATCAGTTCGATGCAGTCCGAATATATAATGGACCTCGGTATTTTAACTCTAATCGTAAAAGTGGGTCATGTATCAATCAGATGGATTTAAACGTTACCAATTCAATATCAATGATTATGACGCGTAACAGTCAAACCTTTTAGGTAGAAAAGGTTGACCTTGCTGTTTCTGACATTTCAAATGATAATTATTCGCTTCCTTGCTCAATATTTTGAGTACGAGAATGCTTGATGGTAATTTCACGAGAGATTGCCCCAAAAAACGGAAAATTCGACCTCTCCGACTGGAAATTTTGTTAAGACAGTGATAAGGTCCTGGCCAGGTTCGCCCTACTGCCCGATCAGGCTCACATCAGGTAAAGTGATCAGGCCCACATCAGGTGGAGTGATCAGGCCCTGACCTCGTTTGTAACGCAGCGTTCCACAAGAGCCTGATCAGGCAGCCTGCTCCGGCCGCCGTCAAGGTTATCGATCAGAAACGGATCAGGCCGCCTGATCCGGGTGTCAGTCAGGCCCACATTATAGATTTACTGATCAGACTTCCTGGTCAAGCCCTGCTTATATTAGTAAATCTGTGTTTGGATTATTCAACAATGAAAATATCATCACAAAATGAAGATTTTGTGGTTTGAGTAAGCTGAACCACTCATACTCGACCCCATACCGACGTTAGAACGCAATTTTACTCCAGAAAAACTTCGCATTATTTTGACCTAACCGGGATTCGATCCTGGACCTATCGCTCGCTCGCTCGCACTGCTAATCGCACGCCCTACCTATTTCGCCAAACTACTTATTGGATATTAGGAAAACTTTGACCTATTCGCCTTCGGCTCGCCAGGTAAAACCAACGGCTCGTACGGAAAACATAACCTCGCCAGAAAACAGTTACTTTACGGGCATGCCACATAATACAGGTTGACCGTCCGCTATTTGACGAACTCCCGTGTTTGACCGAACTCGCTTCCGCTATCTGACGGGCTCTACCCCCACTCTCTATAGCGTTCCCCATCAAATTCAGAGCGTTGTATATGAAACAGCCGCGCGGCGGCGCCACTTGCCGGTGCTGTACATCGCGCTCTCACTCGCACCCGTTGTCAATGTCTGCTCTCACTCACACCTTGGGGAGAGGAGAGGCAGCCCGCGGCGACCGGAGTGGGGGCCCGTACTTTCGTCAACTAGCGGAAATAGCTCGGTCCCAACTCGGTCAACCTGATATGAGGGAGTTCGAGTGTATACTAATCCTGTGTGGTGCTAGCGGGTTAAAAGCGTACCAAGTGGGTGTGTATCATGAATGAATTACACATTTTAAACTTGGCGTAAAACGCGTAATAAAGAATGCCTGTTAGCAACCTGACCAGGGTTCTAACAAGCACGCCTCAATAAGGGCCGTATCAGGCTAAACGGACCAGGGGCTCAACAGGCACACCTCGGTAAGGGATGCTTGGGGTCAACTTGACAACGGTTCCAATAGACATCTAGAAATGATGTCCGTATCAGGCTGAACTGACTGGGGGCCCGACAGGCACACCTGAGTAATGGATGCCTGAGGCCAACTTGACCAGGGTTCTAGCAGGCACGCTTCAATAAGGTCCGCATCAGGCCAAACTGACTAGGGGCCCAACGGGCACACCTCAGTAAGGAATACCAGAGCTTGCCCCAATCAGGGGTCCAACAGGCTCGCCTCACTGAGGTAACCTGATGCTCGCCTGATCAGGACCCCATCAGCTGTACCGTAATGTGGCAAACCTGATTTCAACCTGATCGGGGCCTGGTCGGACGAGAGGCTAGCCTGACCAAATTTCGAGTCGGGTCAACTTCTTCAATTTCAACCAAAGTTTCAGGAAACATTGTGTTTCACTATAAACAACTTATATGGAGAATTATTCGGAAAAAACTATTCTTGAACAATTTCACAAATACCTGGGTTTTTGCTAATATCTCGGGAGTGGATTGAGCCAGGAGGTTCGTCTAGGACTCATTTTGAAGCTTATATATGACCCGGACTGCTATACTATACAGTAACATCACGAACAATTATTTCCTATTTTAAACAATAAATAGTTGTTTTTGCCCCCCCCCCCCCCCATCTCCCCCTCCCCCTGCCCCCAATCAATTTGCCTCGGTATTTTATATGACATGTAAATAATTAATAATATAATTAAATTAGTATAATTTATTATTATTATAAATTTTAATAATAGAATTTAATTTTTGATTTTTTTTTGAATTTCTAATTATTTTACAATTGTAATGTCATGTCTGAGAGTATGCACGATTAGCAATGCAAGGAAAAAGAACTCCGCTCGCATTGCCGAGAAAGAAAGTAGAGTACCGAAGATGGCGAATCATCGCGGTCGTACAATTAATGGCAAAACTATAATCCTTATTTTGCCACGATAAGGTTATTGTAAACAATAAAGAAGACTTAAAATTAACGTGTGATAGTGAAGCTATGAAAACAGTTTGGAAAGGGTATTACTTCGTTCGGAACTGAAAAAAATGTGTTAAGTGCCGTAGAAAACAAAAAAAAAAAGAAAAAAATGGTAAAAACCGAGACAACAGAGAACTAATATTCCACAGCCATATTGGTTTAATCTCGTGCAATCTGGTTGAGAATCTTTTGTAATCTTTAGTAATCTTTTGTAAAATCTTGAGTAATCTCTTGTAATCTTTTGTAATCCTCGTCATCTTCTGTAATCTTTTCTAATTTTGGCAATCTTGTAATCAGATGTACACCAAATCGACGAGTGAATCACTCCTCGGTTCGAGATGATGTCAGAAGAATTAAAAAATGAATAAATAAAAGATGAAAGGTTTTTTGGAGGCCTCGAGGGAAGACTCCCTAGATTTCAGTCAGTTTTTAGAGATGATTCATCCCTATCACAATCATAATCAGTTGATAACGAGACATTGCAAACAAATATATCCGATCATTCCGCCGTATCAGTATAACGTTTTTCGGCTTAGCTTTTTTAGCCGAAAAACCTGAAAATACGATCGAAAAACTTGAAATTCAAAATTGATCAATTAAAGACAAAGCATCGAAAGTCCTGGGAACACCCTTTATAGCATGCTACCCAATTGAAGGGAAAATAATCAAGTCAACCGATTTCAGATTTTTAATTTTTTGTAAAAGTAATAATCACAAAAAATTTCGCAATAATGGAAACAATGTGAAGCCTTACTAATTATTGCGTATGAAATGTAAATCTTACATCTATTTAATTTTTTTATCATTTTATTACCATCATTTCAGGTCAAAACAGTTTCTGATATTTCAGTTATAAACATTGAATTGAAGCCGAAGTACGACAACACCGTGTAGCTACTAAGATAAAATAATAGATAAGCAAGACGACTGTCACTGCGACTAGCTACCAAATTCACAGGTCTCGCGGTTAACTTATTTTTATAACACCTGCGTGGAAAGCTTGATTTTCGATGCTTGTGTCTGGTTTGGAAAGGGCCCCTTTTCAGATGAGTGAAAAAACGTAATATTTCTTCACTATCGCGCAGGCGCACATAGTGCATTATCGTCGTTATTTCACTAACAGACATCCGCACATCGTGCATTATCGTCACTATTTCACTAACGGGCATGCGCACTTCAAGCAATCTACGTTTCTTCACTATCACGCACGCGCACTTTGAAATAAGTCAGTCGTTCAGTAGCGCCATCGGTCGGTGGCAACGTCCAAGCGTCCGCGAAGTGGCGCCCCCAGGCGGCAGCGATGTGTCAACCTAGATTATTGCCTAACTTCGGGTTGGTTATGGTCGGCCATTTGCTCAGCTGTCAGATATTATTCGTCTGCATCTCAAATCAAGTTTTCCCGCAGGAGTTATAAAAAATATGGTGTGCGATAAGTGCGGATAGGCGACATTTGCCTCGTGTGAAGTTTGAATCACTCGCTCGGCTCGCACAGCATTCACACTCGTCTCGTGTCATCCCGCACTCGCCTGCGGCTCGTGAGTGAACGACACTAGACTCGTATGAATGCTGGCTGCTCGCCTTCGCTCGTGTTGCAAACTTCACACTCATCGGATATCGCCTTCTTTCCGCACTTATCACACATTATACTATTACGTGCGGTACATCTTCCCGTAACTGACAAGCGCCGTGTCGCCAAGTTTTGGACGTGTTTTGACGGCTTCGAGCGAAACGTACTAAAGTTTTCACCTATTATTCATAAACGCACTGGCCGAATTCCCTAGTTTTTCGTGAACATATTCTTGAAGATTTGTTTTATCATTTGCATATTCTTTCCGTCAAGACCGAAGCGTTTTTCTACGTTTTTCGAGTAATAAATATCGTGTCGACGAAACTGCCACAAGGACCAACGTACAGTCCGCTCTCTGAGTAGTGCCGCTCTGACAATGAGTAATGCCGCTTCCCCGCTTTCTCGCTCGAACGCGACCCCCACTACCGGCTCACCTCGAGTTTCGTATTCGACTCTCTGAGTAGTGCCACACGCTGACTGATTGAAAAAGCGTGGCAAACGGAGTGGCACTACTCAGAGAGAGCGAAACGAATTCCGATGACTCGAACGCGCGGTAGTGGTGGGGGTACCTTAATTCCAGGAAAAATACTCCCCCAACCGCCCATCACCGGCACTACTCAGAGAGCGGACTGTATGAGGAGCCAACTTCATTTCTATCGTAAACAGTCTGGTACTTGCGCTTTTAGTTGAAGTCAGAAAATAATTGAAAAGAAGCAAAAATTCCAAGTAGAAGGTGTATCTGTCATCTAAATCCCGAAAAAATGATCCATTGTAAAAAGTACGGAAAATTGAGGGTATAGAAGGACTCGTCCAATATATGCCCCTTTTGCTTCTATAAAGATTTGAAATTCCACATTTCCAATTGTTTTTGCGTATTCATCATTTTGAGAGCGAATAAAAGAAAATGTACGATCCTATGCCACCAAATTATCTTTTCACTCCTTACGACAAATGCCACGAGACACGTGATTTCAGTAAACGGACTTGTCAAGGAAACATTTGGTTGCTTGACAGTGCGCGACACCACGTCAGAATAAAAATGACGTATTGAATTTTCAGCATAGCACATGTTCCGCATATGGTATATTTACGTGGGATTTACCTTGGTCGGAACCACCAGCACTTGCCTCTTCCTTGCCCATATTCTTAGCGTAGGGTTGGCAAGGTTCCAAATTTTGGTTCCCTCGCCTTTCCAGCACACTCTCGCCAGGTTGTTAACCAACTAACTAACCCCCATCGCACCAGCTGCTTCGTTCTACTCACAATTTCTTTATCTCGCTAATATCTGTATAAATCATACTCCGGTACGTATCAACGTGACAATAAGACATTATTATCGCCAGCGTAACGCTCACCGCGACAAGCCACATCGACACGCGTCAAGTACGAAAAAAAGTGTTACATTGAGAGAGACAGAAACTCACTTGATATCAGAAATTTGACAGTGATGTTTAACTTAATTGTGGTAGCACTTCGTAAAGTAGTTGTGCAAGTCATTGATGACTCAAGAAAAACATTGAACTCTGAATATTCACAAATCGCAATTTAAGACATCAGTGATACAGTGATCTGTCACTGATTTTCGGAATCTTGGAAAATCGCGAATGAAAAGTATACCAATACCTTTGATTAAAGGACACTCTTCAATCACTTCAGACAAATATCAGTGTTGAAAGGTGCGAGTGTACCAGTAATCGCCGTGGGCCTATCGTGCATGACCTAGTTATCGACACTTTCTTTTGTCTCAGTAATTAACACTACTTCTTCTAGGGTTCTGATAAATATTAGAATATTCCCCACCGATCGATTTGTAGAAGAATACACATGGTTATTCATTGAAATGCGTTTGCAGTGTTCAAAATATGAGAACTCCTCATGGAACTGAACTTAAAAAGCTATTCTCATCGATTTTTAGTCTGAGATATTTCAGACTCGAGAATAGATTGATGCCCAGTGATTGACATCGTCGTGCACTGATAATCAACGACTCCAATACCGTAATTCACCGCTACTTATACAGTTGTGCTATGTTCTGGCCACAACTGATTTACGGAAAGAGTGAAGGAGAAACTACTATCTCACAATCAGACTTCGACACCTCCGTCGAAGATCAGAACTATAATACATTTTGGTTACACTATAGCGATTGACACCGCTAAATATGTAGATATATGAATAAGAAGACTCAATATTTTTTGTATTTTTGTATTTATTCGATTACATTCGAGATTATCAACAATCAATTTCCTGAGTGGAGTTTATTAGCTATTTCCACGTGATTACTGTCTGACTGAACTCACCTTACGACCACGCCACTGAATGCCTGCCGCAACCCTGTATGCCTTTTTTTACTTGAATAAGTGACTTCGATTGAATAAAAACTGTATTGGCTCGCCGAAAGTCTTATTCTGAGCAAATTTTATTCGAAAGTGTCAACGACTGTAATACTCCGCTCATACTCTATGTCCGCTGTTTTCAGATGTCCACAATCAAGTTACATCTTTACTATCGGCCGAATTGTAAATGTACCTTTCGTAATGATATTATTGCAACATGATCTTTGATTTTACCAGTATTAAAATAACCTCTTGTGAGAACTCATCATTTGGAATACTGGATGTTTTTTTAGATACTACAAACCAATAACTGTATAAAGTGAATAGAATGGTGAAAACGAGTTGTCGCTTAGAGACTGTAACAAAATATCACTCCTCAAAACTCGTAACACGATTCGCTTGATAATCAGTATTCAACAAAGTCAACGAAAAGGCAGTGATACTCTTAGTATGGCTTCTTTATCCGATGGCCTTGGTAATACCAGCACTTGGCCTTGATGACTGAAATTTGAAGAAAATTCGCAGCTTCAAAAACTCGGTTACGTATTTCTAACAAAAGAAATGCCAAACCGCATTGTCGAGCGGCTGTGTATTTTATTCGATTGAAGGATTTCCTGTTCAGCATACAAATTTATTTGCCTGTGTGCAAAATTATCCAATTCTTGGGTCTGTGCGGGACAATCAGGTGGAAAAGTTCGTTGGGTAGAGAAAATTGATTTACTGCGATATGAAGTAAAGTTTATAAAGATAGTTAAATTTACTCTTATTTTTTACAGTGTATAAAAGAGAAAAATATAACCGTCAGTATCTCTACCAAGATATGAAATTATGTAATGTGAAAAAATCACCCATGTCAAAAGTTACTATATTATATCTATGAATCCTACTAGCACTTAGCAGCAACTGGAGCGTAATAATTGTTGTAGCAATCTCACGATGGCGACTCGCATATATGTTATATATATCAGCATTCGGCATTCCTGTTGGAGTCATTATTTTGTCTGCAATAATAGAGATTTGAAATATGTTTCCAAAAACTTTTATCAGATGGTTTATCAGTTAAATCTTCAGACTGACATATAACCGGATTCAAGTAACCATGTGATCTTCAACTCAACTGGAATTCAAGTAAATTTTTTTACTAAATGCACTGTTGGAAAAATTTGACTAGAAAAAAATGTCCCAGCAGGTCCACTCTACATTTGTGTTATATTTACACATTTTTCAGTCGATATAACACAAATGTATATGTCATTTTAACATCAAATATGTTGTTTCGACATTTTTTTTTTAATTCTCTTGAACAATAAAAAGTGTCAAAATTAACATAAAATTTTTGGTGGAACTGCTCTGACATTTTATTTCTAACCGTGTGCATACAAAGTCACACTAATCTGTGAACGAATGATTAAAGCACGTGTTGCAAGACGAAGACCACAGAAAAAGTTCAGAGATGCTAGTAGGTGCAGTACCTTGTATCTCGGAGCGTCAATGTATACAATATCTATACGGATATCATGATCTGAGTAATCTTTGATTAGCTGACAGGATTATAATGGTCGCTCAATCCAGTTCTTAAAGTCATCATCGTGAACGAAGCAAATAAGACTAAGAAAAAAAATCGAGGTCCACGTATTATAATTACAAGAACGAGCACTGAAAGTGAACCTCGTTTTTTGTGCTTTTGTCGCTCAGACTTGACTTTGGATATTTTTGCACAGAAACGTTGCATATAACACCAGAAAATCTTTCACCGAATATCTGACAATCCTCAAGTTCATTAATGCGATGAAATCGAATGATTGATAAAATCGAACTACTGCTCGGCATGATGTCGTTAATTGACGGAATTAAAAACAGTAATCAACAGATGATTGTCACACTTAGCCTGACCACAATCTAATCGGCCAGTCACATACTCGAGTTGACTGTTCGGTGGACGTCTTGATGGTAGGTATACGTGGCGGGGACCTACGTGAACCTGGCACCCAAATTGCACTTGGTTTTTATAATTCTGAAAGATTTTCGTATGTAGCTGATTGTAGTAAAAACCATTCGTTTGTAGTTGCCCTAGCAAAATCTATACTGAAGAATCTACTAGATCTCAGAGGATTTTCCCGTGTCCAAAAATTCCGTATTCGATCCATAAATTCCGAGAGTTTCCCAGTTTTTCCACAAATGATAAAGTCTGTTAATATTTTAAGTTTTTCGGGTTTTTTCTGCGATAGTATGTAGGTATACATCCTCGGAATCAACAGAATTGTCGAAGCCATGATATGATGAATTTTCGTTTTCCGGATTTCGTACCCTATTTTCGTGTGAGGAAATACGAGTTACGATATCCTCAAAGTACTTACTATTCGATTTATCCACTTATGATGATCACTAATTGATAAAGACTTAAGTGAATTTTGCTGAGAGTAATAATCAGATCGATGGTTATCATTTTGATAATTTTTGGCTGTTCGAAAATAATTAAATACACGTTAGATTATGGTCTTGATAATATTCCTTGTCAATAATAGTCAATTAAAATGTTTAGGCTTATTTGGCTTACTACATAGATTACACTACCGAGGCACAAGACACTTCAATCGTAAATAGTTATCAAAGTAAAAGGCCTTAGTCGTCGAAATATCGATTTATTGACCCAATTAGTGGATTACAAAGCATGAATCATCAGCAATCATAAGATTAGAAGATATAATAAGTTCAAGTTCTAAGCGGAAGCAACGGCTGCAAAAGTTTTTGTCTCTCTTGAAAATCTCCACATTACTGAAGCGAGAAAGGGTGTGAGGGGTTTCAGTAAACTGTTAACGCAGAATCAAAATTTCACAAAAAATTTGATTTCAGTTTCCTCATCACGCTTTGTGGTCATCGTGACATCTGAAGAAATTTACTTTTCACCCCGGAGAATCGTTAGATATTGACGTAGAAGATGACACCGAAAGGCCGTGCATATACGTAGAGATAATAACAGGCTTTGAGAGTGATGATTTTTCACCATGGGAGCAATCTCTGGTCAACATAGAGCTCGAATCTTCTTCAAGATCCACGAACTTGTATTTGCTGGTCATAACGAAAAAGGCGACCATGTTCACCGAAATCAATCCAGCAAACAGGAAAAATTCGTCGGCCTATATTGGTCATTGTCCAAATGAGTATATAATTCAAGTAACACCTACAGTTGGATATGGGAAGATGTAAGGTATACCTGGCTCTTAAAGAAGCGTGCTTGCGTGATTACGATGACCAGTAGATTACCGAGAGCAACGCTGACGTACCATGCTGCGATGGTTACCGTTTTCATGCTATTCGGTGCCTAGACAATAACGATTATGCGATTTTTGCTGTTCACGCAGCTATTTATTACCCAGGGGGGATTGAATTTGTTACCTGTGTGAAGGAGAACTCCAAGCCTGAAATAGCGAACATTATTTCCGCCACGGAAATTAAAAGATATTGCGGAATCAACCAAAACATATGAATCTTGTTAGGCGGCGTCATTGTGAACAGCTTGTGAAACTGTGAAACCAAAGTTCATGACATTATCAAACGGTGTTTAAAAACTTGGAAATAAACGTTGGCGAACACTTATAACCCACAACAATATCACCATTGTACTCCCTCAGAACCAGCATGTACACGGCGCCTAGCTCAAGATCAGTGAATTCTTCGTGGACCACGGCAAGATCATCGCCGTAGCGAACAGAATATCGAAACCTGCAGCGAGTCAATTGGACAAGGAGTATCATGAGGGATAAGCCACTGCGTCGATTTAAGGCCCATTTGAAGACGTTCAAAGGCCTCATGAAGTAAAATTATGACTTTAAGTCACTTCGCTTGACTTCAGGGTGGCATTCGGTGATTTCAGATAACTTTTCAGCAGGGTATGTACACATGATTCTAAGAGCTTACTCTTAAGCCCTCGATTTTATGTAATTGAAGGTACAGATGTTATCCTGTGTATATGATGGCTTGTGTGAGAATTTTTTTTGGAAATGAAGGTCAAATGCGTGCGACACAAAAAGAATGTACGCATTTGACCTCCATTTCCAAGAACAAATTCTGATATACACTACAGATCGTCACTACTGAGGTCAAGAAGTACTCTCATATGATTGCGTATCCCTATACTGATACCTATTTATGATTTTGTCATGGATCAGATATGAACTGTCATTCGCAATCAACTGATCTCTGTGTAAAAAAAGACAAACTCCAATAACAGGAGCCTAGTGTACATCGTCAATGGTGAATTTGGGTGAGTAAAAAATTTTAATTCAACAGTTCAATAATTCCCATTCCAGAATTAAAAACGTTCCCATTCAACGCTTTTGATGAAAATCTAAGATTGAGTTAATCTTCTAAAGTAAAAGAAGATAGCGAAGAGCTTTTGGCGTTCCACGGTTTATCGACGGCCGCTATTATTATTACCTGACGTTTTGTTATACAGTCATGAAAGTCGTATCTGAAAACGTCTCGGGCA
>JAFFZH010013095.1:0-18250 GCA_018420115.1 Euura saliciscinereae
GTCCGAAATCATTCCTTCAAAGTGGTCATTCCAGCTTGGGAGACGTGCGGTTTGGGTATCATCAGCGTGGTAGCGGTCTAAGAAGTGGTATAATTGATTCTGGAATCTCTTTGGCGCCAAGGCGACGTTCCGGCCTCCGGGTCCTCATCTACTATCTCACACGATCTGGGTATAATCTACGAAATGTCCCAAGGGTAAAGTCCGGCGCCACGAAAGCACATCTTCTTCGGAAATTGGAAAACAACATTTTTGGACCAAGTTGTCAGCAAAAGAGTGTCGCTGAAATTTCGATAACTGACATTAACTTATCACAGGATTTTTTTTTCTTAGTTTCCCTCAAACACGTGATGGAAAATTGCTTTCCGAAGAAAATGAGATGTCGAGAGACAAAATCGAATGAACCGTGTGTCTGAAACCTTGCGAGGAGTAATTAAAAAAAATCAATTTTCCGATACGTTGGAATTGGAATGCAGGTGAAATATCGATAATCACGTGCATGAGAAGAACGTGAATCATCCCGAGCCATCAAACGATCACCAAAACCGCGTGTGTATTCTGAACGGAAGCTCGACACGAGCCCAAATCTTCTTTACGTCACGGTTTTATGTTTGATCTGACGTCAGGTCTCCGATGATATGATGTGTCGATGACGTAGACGTAGTAGTGGTTGAGTCGAGTCTTTAGTTTTACTCTTTAGATTAATCCCTGTTTTCAATCTGACAATAGGAAAGCTCCAATGATGATTGCATATTCTCGGAATAATGGCAGCGAGTTAAAAATGCCTTTAATGGTCTCCGAATCGATTCGAGTACCGAATGTCTTCGAGGTAATAACCAGAATTAAGAATAGTCTCTATCGACTAATTGGCAGTGTCTACGTACTTGGATTTTCGAACAAATTATACGCCTACCAATCCGAATGTTACTGCGAAGATGTTTACACTGACGGTAAACCAGTCATCAAATTACCCACAATAACGGCATTGAATTTCTCATTGTCTTCGCTGAAATGTTGACGATCGTGTTTCACTGTAATTTTTACAGCCAGACCTCTTCGATTCCATGCAATACAATTCATGATTGCACGTTGCGCAATTGAAGAGGATCCTGACCTTGCCCTTCTTCTCTATTTCTGCATGATGGTCTGAGACAGTGATCTCGGATCCACGGTCATAGAGAAAGGTTTGCTGGTCTTCAGTGTGGCTGACATTCCCATGAGGTGACTACGGTTTCTGGTACTTTGATGATTCTTCCAGCATTCCGTAGAAATGATTATTCTAGGATGTAACATCGGTGTCAGCGGCGGACAGAGATACTAATTGATGTGGCTACACACTTGGAGGAATTTTCACCGCTTACCACGTTGCAATGAGCTTGTCAAACAAATCCGGAAGAGGTTTTAAATGTCAAGAAAACATTTCCTCAACGTGGTATGAACCCGAGCCTTGACATCTGACTGTCTGTAGAATGCCATATACGATAATAAGGTTGAGGATATATTACAGTCAACGAGATAAGATCTGTTGCTCAGAAAACGGAATTCGGGAGCTTTGTAATTAAGGAATTTAATTTGGCAGAGTTTCCACTTATGGTTAAATATATTCATTAACGATTTTACTCATTCTATGTGTTCAAATTCATTCAATGCACACTGGTTGTGGATAAGGTGGACAGAAGCTGTGTTTGCCCATATCAGCCCATATGTAATCCCAACACGTGCCTTGAACGAAAGTTTCGGCCATTGCCCTCACCGTGCGTCTTATACTGTATTGATGAAATTTTTCTACCAATCGAGACCACGACAAGACATAACAGCGAACACGACGATTAATTGGTGCGTTCGTCAGTTATCTGAGTAACCATACAACCACCGATGAGATGATTTACTGGCATTGAAAATTGGGGATGTGTAGAAAATAATTAGAAGAAAAAAATTAAACAACATATTTGCATAAACCAGCTGACTTCGAAACCAGTTCGTGTTAATTGAATGCATAATCGTTTGCCGATTCGTGTAATGTGGGGGCAGATGAAGATTTTGTAAACATTCGAATTCCTTAGCGTCCTACTAAAAAACTGTTTTGCAACAACGTACGCATACGGATAAAGCAGAGACAGATCATCAATTTTTTATTGCAATCACAATACAGCGATTCGCCGGTCCTAAAGACGTCGGGAAGTTTTGAAAATGTCACAAATGAGCTTCAAGCAGACCCTTGATCAGTCCGAATCTGAAGATAAGCCGTAAGAATTGTAAGCTTTCATTCAAGACGGTCTCCGAATCAAAGAGGCTTTGAAACGCGTTGAAAGTCATAGAAAATATTTTGAGAAGGCCAACAGTCAAAAGGCCTGAGATAACAGCGTGATATTCCATGACGCCATCTGAATTCTGAGGATATTACGTCTCGGATATTGGACCTCGACATAATAAACGAGCATCACATCTTTATCTCTAACTTAGGTCACGCGTGTTCTATAATCATTTTTTGTTCTACCATTTCCCATGTGATGCGACTTCTCAACGGTCAGTTAAGTAACACATTAGGTATGTACACAAGCAAATTCGCTCTCACAAGTTATTCTCTGCAGCCTGATTCTGGCTGCCTGCCACCAAAAAAATAAAAAAAACACGCCGATTTCGTTCCAATCCCCAATGTTGTACGCAGCTGACTTCAAATGAAACTCCAGTCTGGCAACAGAAACAGGATCTCATACTCGCTGAGCGGTCAGTGGTCATTTGTATAAAGTCAACAACATGCTTCTTTTCATTTTCGGAAATGATGTTACTCCAAATTTGATGAAGGAATCAAAGTTGGCTTCTTTCATGACGAGACTGTAAAGGATCATAAATCTGGACAGAAAATGCCATTGAATCACTGGATGATGAAAATCCTGAGCGTCAGTCAAAAAGTGCAACCTCATTTTTGGTAAAATCTTTTAGACTTTAGATGATTTCCGGTCATTTCTGAGTGATTTTGTACGATTTTGAAGCACTTTTTTGTCTGATTTAAAATGATTTCAACCCAGAGTGTACAGTTGATTTCAGAAGTGAATACATTGGATTATTAAGTCATCAGGAATGACGAGAACAAATCAACGTTGGAATGCCAGAAAGGCAAAGTCCTCAGAGCTCAATACATGAGGCCTAGGGTTTAGTCAAGTGGTTGCAGCGATTTTTGGAATCTTTGTGACCACCAGTCAGTTTTTGAGAATAATTCTAAGAGTAAAGACGGTCCTTTCTTGAGCTGACATCTTGAATGATCGATAATTGGGAGTTTTCAGTGTGGTATTTCCTCAATCGAGGGAAACCCGCGGTTGATGTAAAAATAACGCGTTGGTACATAAATTAGTGAGGCATATGTGTATGAGATGCGGAACGGGTTCATTGCCACGTGGGCGAGAAGAACGTCGAACGGAGGCATTTCCTCGGCGAGTTTCTCGTGCCAAGGAACCCGTTAAAGCCTCACGTTTTTCCATCACAATCTTCCCCAGCGAATCTCGTTTACGGCGTGCAAATTGCGACCGTGAAACAATCAGATTCATTCCCGAGTGTGAAGCCGCGCATTTTTCCGAAGCGATGCATGAGTGCTGCGTTGAATCCGTCACGAGCCTTTCCAGGCTTTCTCCTTTCATTGTAGGTACTCGACCCATTTCAGACGTAGAAATGCTGCTTTTTCAGCAACCGCAGGTACTGTTATGGAGCATCCAAGGATCCCATTGACGCATGCGAACTCTTAGCTATTTTAGAAATCTAATTATATAAATCGTAATGGGTCCATCAAAATCCCACGTTATTCAGTTTTGCATAATTTTTGGCGACGCAAATTTTTAACGACTATTTAACAAGTACCATTTACAGTGCGGTCGACCCGCAGACAATTAATGATTCTGTTTCATACAGTGTTGAAACTGCTGTTCAAATTCTTACCGCAAATTGTTCATCCATGAAGTGAGATAAGTGCGAAGTTTTGGTGAATCATTAAGCTGATTCAATGGATCGCGTCAAACTTTTACCCAAAACTTTAAAATCGTCTCGAATTCCTCAGTCGCATTTTTGATCGTGATCAAGATAGAAAAATCACGTTGGCCTCATTGTTTTAGCCAACGCTGGAAAAATTTGAAAAATTCATATACAAATGCCACGATGATGAACGCATCACCGAAACATCGACTCGGAGTGAACTAGATGGACAAACATTTGCGTCACGAAACAACATCCGCCGTCCTTGCCGAAAAAAACAGGGACGCTCCCAATTCGCGTCTCACATGAAATTCCCCCACTCAAACTCTCCGCTGCAGAATCAGGCGTAGCTACTTTGCTGATATCGGATAAGCGTGAATTTAGCGACGGCTGATCGCGTGGGCAGCGGCCATCGAATCTTGATAATGAATCTTGAACCCCGTCTGCCACTTCTGCTCCAGGATGCTGTAAACACACACATTCGTGTAGTGGCGCCGGGTCCGTCTCAGTGGGGACGGGGTCGGCAGGTATTTCGAAGAGGTGGGAGGTTCTCGGTCGAGGAAGCCCGGCATATAACGAACCGAGGTTTACCTAAGGATAGACAGTTCCATGCGAGCGCTTAAGACATCTGATCCAGTCTGGGTATAAGACAAAAAACAAAAAACAAAAAAATACGTGGCGTGAAAGATAACGAAGAAGAAGAATCCAAACGATCCACAAAGATCGATCTTAAAACTGTGTGATCTGTGGTCAGTAAATCGCGGGGAAACTAGCGGCTATCGCTTATCGCATCTTAACACAGTTTAACAGTGAAGATGAGTATCCGGTGTTTGATCATCTCGGCAGCGGTGGTGCTTTGCGTTGCTGTTATTGAATGCGATGCCTCCGCTATACCAATGTGGGAGTTCCTATCGAGGGATGAAAAAGTAAGTTTTTATATCATTCTCGCATCCATAAGACCGATTTCAAGTACAAGGTAGACAAGTACACGAGTTCAAGACCGTTTTTCCATCAATTGGAGCCAGTGCAAGCCTTAGAAGTGGAGCACAAATGAAAGTCATGTGATAAAGAGCGGAAAATGGGCGATTAGCTTCTTTCCAATTGACTCTAGTTGCCGATGATCTTCTATTTGGGTCATTAAAACTGAATTCTGATTGGCTAAGACACGAGAAAGTATAGAAGAAATTGCTGGAACCGAACGTCGACTGAACAAAAAATTGAATGTCAGATCCACCTTCTGGTTCTTTCTTGTCGTTTCAAGCAAATTACTTTCTCCATGAAACTCAACAGAAACGACAGTGTTTGTACAATAACCGTTAGTGAATTTCGATTTGTTCTCCATTCAGGGATACAGTTATAACTACCTGTTTAGCTAAATAAAAAAAGTAGATAACAAATCGCGATATTCGTTGTTGGGTATAACGTATATCCGGTTACCTAAATCCACAAAAACCCACGGCAATTAATTCATTGCGTCACGTATAATTCAGTTTTTATCAAACTCGAACGTACCATTGATAGTTGGCTATAAAAATAATGGATTCTGTTAAGAATTCTTCGGTTCATCTGTTTGGTATTCAAATTTTTGTTTCTATTTCACAACTGATATAATATTCGAATGTTAATCGACCCACTCAGATATTCGAATGGTTGTTGTAACGACAATAATTTATGTGCATATTATCTGTCATCGTGAGGTTTTGATAGACTACAAAGAATCAACGCTACTGTATTTGGTTGCTAACAGGTGCTAATTGTTATTCGAACATTTTTATAAACGCCCACTGCACCGATACTCGTTTGCCACGGAGAAAAGAATTAATGTGCAGTCTTTATTTTTTTTAAAATGAATTCGCAACAAATTGAACAGGGCAAAAGAAAAACTCAGTCTACATGTGTAACTATTGCATGTTGGCAAATTGTTTATTAGAATTTGAATCACGTTCGAATTTATTGTGCAAAAAGTATTGCCTGCACCGCCCAACAGAATGTGTCCTGCATATGTAACGGTTCGCGGTGTTATACATTTGCTAGTTTGAAGTTTCACCGAATACATTGGCTGAATACTAATAATCGATCCATCTATAAAATGAGGAGCTCTTACTATCGAAATTTTATCGCCTAGTTTATGGTGACTGTGAGCTGTTACACTTTCTTCCAACAAATCAATCGAAGTGTAACATTACATTAGATTTCGAGGTTTCAAAATTTCAAAGTTTTTTTTAGAACCTAAACATTAAAAATAAAGTGACACAAATAATTATGAGCAGCTACCGGATTTGAAAGTAGACCAGGCCTAATCACATTCGAGTAGTAATTGCGCGTATTATGCAATACAATTTTTATGTCCGTTTTTTTCATGCCTCCCACGATACGTTAATTCTTGAATACATTTTAACGATAATTGGTTCTAATTTGTTGTAAGATTGTCGGTATAAAACCTGACTAATTATCTTCTCTGTGTTTTTTTTTCAATTGTTTCAGATGAGTCACTTGTACAATTTGTTCAGTAAACAGGTGATACAACATTGTGCGGATTCATCGATGCCGGATTGCAGCAAAAACCTTCTTGTATCCGGTCTCAGGAGTCTGGCCAATATGAAAGAAGACAATCTCGACAAGATGGACCCTTATCAACGAGGAGCCAAAGAAATGAGTAAGCATTACGATGATGAAATAATAGATTCGGATCTCGCCGGAAATATCGGTAGAATAGACCGGAAATGCGCTTCGCAGGATACCGTTTCTACTCTCATAGTATAACTGAAATTGGAAAATAACATCGTTTCAATTCTTTGACATCAATTTTTCAACTCCTTTTTCATCCATGGTCGAGGTGTTGATCGCGTAACGACCTTCCTGCATCTCCAATCGATTTATTAGTCATTCATAATACGATTCTCCGTTTATACATGCATCTGCATCTTTTTTTTCTATTTATATCGATGCGTTTCGCAGGCTGTAACCGGTTGGGTATGCGATACGACGAAACGAAACTAACAAAAACCAACGGTAGAAGGAATATTGTTCAATTCGAACAACGATTTTCTATTATCAAAATCTTGTGCGGTTCTACAATGAATGGAAAAATCACTATTCATAGCAAATCTCTAGATGTAGAATAAAGATGCTGTCTTTTAGTCTGTCTTTTTCTATGTATAAAATCGGCAAATTTTCAACACACGATTTAGGTCTGATCTAACGATTTTTTCTCCTCTTTGCTTCACAGTTTGGCAGGCACTAGTGACGGAAAATGAATTCGGCGGGATTTACAACCGTGAGGGAGATTCCTACTACTCGATCAGTTCAGACAGATCAGGTATGTGATCTGAATTCGATCTCAACGATACTGAATTTTATCAGAAAATGAGAAATCCTGCAAGTGTTTATGTTTATCGATGTGATCCGTCACGCTCTCGAGCTTCGAAATCTTCTGATTACTGATCCCATCTCTTTTTGTTTCACTCTCTTCAGTGATGCGCGGATTAGTAAAGTAAGACGTGGAAAACTAGAAGAGCTCAGCTAATCTTCGCATCTTCCACATGTATCGCTGCATAGTTCACTTGCTCTCGCGTTCATTTCTATAGCTTTCACATTTTCTCCGTGATTTCTATGACCACCTAGGTCCTAGCTGCTACGTTCGTCTTGAGACCGCAACGTTTATACATACCGCCTTTCCTATAACAATGGTATAAATTTCTCTCCAAAGCTGCAGGATATCGAATCTTAAGGCTTCTGATCTCTCACAGTTTCACGTAATCCGACAATAACAGGAAAATCATGTAATTTGCAATAATGTAGCCACTTATTCTCTTGATTCATCATCCACTTGGCGAATTCATCATAATTATCTTCATGCTCCTCACTATTATGATATTGGAAAAAATTTTCCTCGATCGTTTTTCAATGACAAGACATGCACGCACTATTTGAAGTACGATGGATGTGGAAAAAAAATCTTCCTCGTGGTCCTTGGCCTAGTTGGGTCGTGCCGTGCAGCAGCTTGTTGTTCACGCGTATAGTTACATTAGTGTGAGTAATGCGTCCACCTTGTAAATCGTAGAGAAGACGATGACATCTGATCACGAGTAGAAACGAGTCGTTAACATTGAGTTTGCCAATCACATATTCAAATACAGCTAGTACATTATTCTTCTCCATTGTCATTCTCGCCGGGTTCAACAGCAACATGCCGATCCTACAATCCTCAATATCGCAGCCTTGTTAACACGCCTCGTGAATTGTATTTAAATTCTGCGACAACTTGTCATTAACAACAAAACCACCTGTCGGAAGTAGGAAGGTTCACGACAAATTAACATACCAGGCACACATTGCCTGTCATCCTTCCCTTGGCATACATGTCTATAAATACTTGAAGGATCTCGTTTACCCTCAGGAACATGCTTTACAGTGTTACCCTATTTCCTTTACAGCCAGTGGAAACTTTGGATCGAGCGATCAGAACGGCCTCGCCGAAGAGTCGTCGGTTCCGGTCAGCGACTACGTACGACCTGCCGGTCACACTGGGCCTTATCTCGTGGGGCCAATGGTCATCCGAGTCCTTCCTGACGGGCGTCCGGTCCCTGGGGACTCGAAGCTTCCCCTGCCACGTGACGAGGACGTCGATGATCTGAAGTACTCGAAGCTTCCGACGATCAGAGACATCGAGTCTAACAGCGGGTCTTTCTTTTTTGGAAAATCTTCTGGTTCAGGATCGAAATCGGCGGCTAAAAGACCCGCGATTTACTCGGTCGGTCAGCAAAAGCCGAGCGTTATCCTTACCAACAGACGATCGTACCAGCAGAAAAATCCGATTTTCGAGGAGAGACGCCGTGGGGACTATATCGACGGATATGCATCGCAGACTTTTAGTTTTTACTAAAGAAAAATTGTAGATTAAAAAAAATCGAGTTTTTACAGTGACTAGACGAAGAAAAAAAAACTGACGATTGGTTGGCATGTTATAATCTTGAATTAGACACAGGAAACGTTAATTTCAGCAGCAGATCAATTTTTGTTGAATAATCGCATGATTATATGTAAACAATATGCGTAATAGGCGTGAAAAAAAAAGATTTTAAACTTTAAACAAAAACAAAAGACAAAAAAACTGGCTGACCATGACGGAAAAATTAATTTAAATTCTTTTTTTTTAGTATATATATATATTACGTGTAAGAATCGCTAAGTTACTTTCATGCATTCCTATTTATTAAACTTTTAATTTTATACGTGTATATGTGCCCAAGGATCATCTTTTGGTGACAATTAGAAGACAAGACAAGATAAAATATTCCTTCAATTTTGGCACTATGTGATTCTATTTCAGAGTCGATCGAATTTGGAGATTGATTACAAAAATTCAATTTATAAGAACGAAAAATAATCACCATGAAGATTTTTAACAATTATTCAGATTCTGGCATTTCAAAAGTGACAAATGGGTCGTATAACTATTGTAAATATTACTTCAAACGTTGTAAATAGCTTATTTGTTAAATCCATCATCGTTCATCTAAATTACATTCTTTCACAATATTTCATTTATTGGTTCACGGTTTTTATACAAATGTGTGATATAATGCGTCGAGGCTCGTAATAATTCACCTAATTATGTTATATTTCTAACAAAACTTGAATAGATTTTGTATTGGACCAATTTATTTTGCTTCAATACTATTAATATATATATATATATTTTTTTTTTTCACTAATAACTCGATCATTACATAGCGTAGAATGTAGAATAGTATCACGTGAAATGATACTAAACCTATAATTGTGTATGATAATTAAATAGGATTTGTGATACCTAAAAGAAAAAACGAAGGAAACTAAAAAAATTATACTAAAAGCTAAAATTGTTTAACAAATTTAATATTAAAAGCTAAAAAAGAGTAATGTGAGTTTAAAGTCACAAAAATTGTATGTCATATTGATAATACTGATCTGAAATATGTTGTTCTTTTCTTTTCTGATTATTTACTTTTTTTTTTTTTTTTTTTTTTTTTTATTGTAAATCTTTGTCTATGTACATGTTTTATTTGTGATGTTACCCATTCGTATTATTAGACGTAGTTATTTTCATTGTAAATAGCTATTATATATACCTATATAATGCAATGATAAATAAACTTGGTTTATATTTTTTACGAATTTTCTTCGATAAAACTTAGATGTATAATTATTGTTTGTACAAGTTTTTAATATTATTTGAAATAAACAAAACAAAAAAACGCTTTAAAATAATTTGATATTTTTTTCAATAATTCACAATCCCCACTCTTCCCATCTGTGTATCTTAGTACATGGGCTTTAATGTCGTTGTGAAATATATTCTATGATTATTTATCAGTATTATTCCACTGGAATATCATCATCGCATAACATCATATTTGGAAAAAGATCGTATTAAATCGTGTGATATACTATTTTTTCCGTTCCTAAAAATGTATCTGCAACCAGAACGAAGAAATCCAGCTTTTTTATTACGTGAATAAATCCGTCGCGAGTTTTGACTTGTATGTCCATTTCATCCTTCGTTCAGGCAAGTTCGAATTTGAACAGGTTGTTCGACTGGGCCATTCTATTCACATGATACTTTCGGAGCCGGGTCGTTGTGATTACTTATCCGATAAGAATCGGATTTCTGATTGGCGCCCCGAAAGAATCCGTGATGGAATCGCACCTGCCTATACAGTGCGCGGAAAAGTGCCAATATCTGATGACGGGGATGTGGGCTACAAAAGTGTTCCTATTTCCAATCACCATGAAACCCTAATTGTCAGATTGTCTCCCAGTGAATGACGCGATTACGGGATAATAAGTGTGATAATAACGAACACAACTTCGATCAACTATTGATCGATAAAAAAAAATTGCAGAATATCAAATTATTGTCGTTTCAGAAAAAGCATTAGGGTGAAATGAACATAATGTCGGCTTAAGTTAATCATTTGCATTTATGAATTAAATGATTTGATTAAACAAAAGAACATATATGTATTCTAATATAATTAATAATCAAAATCTACATTCGAAGACGCGTTGCAGTTTTCATACTACATGTTGTATATTTTTTTGTTTATTTTTAAGAGCATGCTACACTCATTTTTTACTCTTCTTACCGACCTTACCGGGTTTTCACTGATAGCAAAGCCTACGCGTCGCGAGCGCGGGAAAGGAACCAAGAGTGCAATTCTAAATAGAATTCCGAAGATATATATCGGAAAACTTCTTTGTTTCATGCAACAATGAAGTTTTCCGATATATATCTTCGGAATTCCATTTAGAATTGCACTCTTGGTTCCTTTTCCGCGCTCGCGACGCGTAGGCTTTGCTATCAGTGAAAACCCGGTAAGGTCGGTAAGAAGAGTAAAAAATGAGTGTAGCATGCTCTTAAGAGCATGCTCCAGTCAGTATTTCCGTATTTAAAAAATGATGAAGCCTGATATGAACGGGGGGGTGTTTAATGGGTTCGCTAGACGATTTGTAATAAATTGGTAGCTGGCATGAACGTGTATCTCACCAAAATCGAGTAAAATAAGGGTTTTTTGTGTCGCGAAGCGTGGGACCGTCACTTGTTTTCACTGATATCACCGACTACACATCACAAGGGTGGAAACGAATTAGTGAGCGCCCACGTCAATATAATTCCACTCACATATATCGCAAAACTTGTTCATTTCACTCAACGATGAAGCCTGAGAATTGTTTCCAGAAAAAGACTGAAATTCTCGGTATAAAGCATCCATGTTGGATCGTTTCGCGTTGCGTGTCGGGCCCGTCAGCGCTCCTTTTTCGACGCGCGGGCGCAACGGGAACCAAGCTCACAGTGATTGCCAACCTTCGTCCACGGTCTTGTATACAGGTCTGTTAACTCGAGCGTTTTTCAGTGGTGGGGGGTGTCCCGGTTAGTGAGGCAAAAATTCTCTATTTCACGAGTCGACCGCTAGGTTCGCTGCAACCCTAGAGTAAGCTCCGAGAGAGACAGAAGTAGGTGTTCGTTCTCTGTCTTACACACGTAGTACATACAGTGTACGATCTGTCACGCTGTTCGGTGACATAACCTAACATCGGTGGTTTTCGGCCGTGGTTTTTTGCGATAATATTCATTTCCCTCCTCCATCAAAATAAGTACGAATAAAAATAAAAAAGTATCTGCATAATGATTGTTTTATTTCCATCCCTCATAAAAATAAAATACATCATACAGTATTCGAATTTAAAAATGTATATTATATATTATTATCACGTAACATTTGGAACTGTTTTTTTACATCCAACTACTCTCCACTTAAAAAGACAGAAGTTATCGCTTTGGAAATATATGAATACCATATATGTACTTGATGATGTTTCTAATCTCAAAATTATGATCATTGATATACCTATTTGTATTAATGCAAAAGAGCACGGCCGAAAACCACCGATGTTAGGTTATGTCACCGAACAGCGTGACAGATCGTACACTGTATGTACTACGTGTGTAAGACAGAGAACGAACACCTACTTCTGTCTCTCTCGGAGCTTACTCTAGGGTTGCAGCGAACCTAGCGGTCGACTCGTGAAATAGAGAATTTTTGCCTCACTAACCGGGACCCCCTGGATGAGAGAGTTATCAGACCTGTATATAAGACCGTGCCTTCGTCTCGCCGTCCTGCGTTTCACGAACCGCCGTTCCTTGTTCAGCGCTATGACAGCTGAGCGGGAATTCAAACGGAAATAATTCGGAATAATAATAGTTATAACAATGCATTATTATCATTATTACTTTTATTATTATTATTATTATCACTATCATAATTATAATTATAATTTCCGGAATAATAATAATAACAATTACTATTATGATAATAATTATTGTTATCATTGAAAAAAATTTACTCGCAAGTGGTGAAATTTGTAAATGGAAATGAAAATTTTTTTTTCTTTTTCTACAAAAACTCTAAAAATCTTGTGAAACGCACAGAATAATAAAAATTCCGCATCTTTTGAGAAAATTTTCAAGTGTCATCATAAAAAAATTAGACAAAGCAAAGGTGTAAAGTCGTATATACGCCATTCATTATTATTATTATTATTATTATTATTATTATTATTATTATTATTATTATTATTTCAGAAACTAATAAAATTCCGATTTTCACAACATGTTCAAGATAAAACAAGCGGGTTTGGGCTGACTGTGAGCACGATGTGAGAAAGACAGGTGGGTCGACTAGCCCCAAATCCTGTGATTTTTAAGTGGAATTTCCGATCGCTACATCCAGAGTGCGCTGGTGCGCGGGGCGACCAATGAGGTCTCGACGATTGTCACCTAACCTAAAACCTAACCCTACCTGTCAACGAACATCGTGGTTTAAACTCACGGTGTAAGAAGATCAGGTGGTTCAACTACTCGCAAAGTGCTGTGATTATTTTAAGACAACTCCGCGAGTGTCCACCAGGTGGCACATGAGTCTAACGGGAAAGAATGGCGGCCAAATTCAAAGACAAAATCATAAACTACGGCTTGTACACGGTTAAGAATTTGTGATTTTTTTCAAACTAGTGGAAACAGTAGTTAAACATTGTTGAAATGCTTTTCGCAGACGTAGTGAGACTTTTTCAGAGTCGTGCCACCTCGAGCCAATGCTTCCCTCCACTTGGTAAACAGATTCTATTCCTTCGGTACGCTGAAATTATATCAATATGGTACGCTTCATTGGTTTTCCGGCGTTCGCTATTACAATTTTTAACACAACTGTAATTCACCATTTTTCGGTTTTCATTCGACATATGAGAGGTTAATTGATACTCCGTCTACGCTCGCGACATAAACCGCCATTACTGTTTATATTTTTACCTGTTGTATATCTATATACATTACCCCTTAGACTCGACGCCGCCTGGCGGATTCTTACGGAATTGTCTTAAAATAATCACACCCCCACCACTGAAATCACGACTAGTTGAACCACCTGATATTCTTACACCGTGGCCGTACACGAATACTCTGCACGGTATAATTTCGTACTTTTGCGATGAGTATATAGTAATATTAAAAATTTGTACATAAATTCAAAGAACATGCATAGCAATTCACTTTGCTATACTGAATTAGTAATTTTACAAAACTTTCGTGTAGGTATTATGTAGTAAATTCACAATCATTTTTTACAGTGATATGCCAGTATGTATAATATCACTAAAATTATACTCTTTCTCTTTATAAATAATAATTGGGGTTCAACATTTTCAAATCATTTACACACTGTGTATTTTTTATTCCAATAATTTGTTATTTATTATAATTTTCATTTTAATTTTAAGTTTAATTTTTATTATAATTTATTGATTTGGTATAATTTGTATCGAATACCAATATTGGCCGCCGTGTTTCGATACTCTAAAATATCGTTACGCAAAGTATCGATACAAAATAACGATATTTTCGGCCAAAAGTATCGATACCGAGAGTATCGATACTGTATCGCCATCGGCCATCCCTAATGTTGAGTGCGATTGATACGTGTGCTACGGTAAGTCACGACTATAAACGTTATTGCGTGGGTTTTATACTTTTGTTTAACGTTTATAAGTTCAGTGAGCTTTCACATATACGTGTCAAAACAATTATTTACGTGCGTATGCTGCAAAAATGGGTCGAGGGTGCAAACGTGCGACAAAAAAACTTCGTTTGTGCGCACCTCGGTTGTCGAAGAAACTACAGGCCAAACGACTGTGAGTACACATTTTCGATTTGTTGAATATTTCTCGATTGTGGTCCCAAAAAACAACAGCATACCTCATCCCGTAATGCGACTTTGTGCTAATTTCACTATCTCGTGTTGCGTAACTGCCATTGTTTGGAAGCCGTGCAGTATTCACAACTGCCTTCTCGAGGTTTCACAAGGGATTCAGAAGGTTCATTCTCAGCTTTTAGAATTACGGTCACCGGGGTTGTCCATGATTTATGAAGTTTTTTACGTCTGTCGCTGTTTATCTCGAAGAGGCTTTTGAACCTGATGTAACAATTTCCGGGATCTGCGAGGACTGAACGCTAATAAAATATTGTCAGCTGGAATTTATAAATCCGAAGTCTGGAATACTTCACTCCAATCACGCCAATTATTTGGTTACGAGTCGTTGATTGATACCCCATCGGAGAGTTTCTCCTCTGGACTCGACGCGCTCGCGCTGGTCGAACTTACTTACATGGGAAAAAACCTACTAGGGAAGCATGCATGGGGGGGGCATACCACGCTAAATCCACCTGTCGGTGATCCTTTACCTCTCAGATCCGGACCCTGATTTTTTATATTATTCTTTCTAATATGAATAGCAAATAAATTGTGCCAGTTCTTTGTATTCAACACCTCGTTAGCGATGACCGAAAAATCGGAAATATTCTTACATAGTCTGTGAATTTTTTTACCCATATCGCATAATTTGATTAACTGTTCCTTCAACCTGTTTTTAGTTTCTTTGGTTTTATGAAATTTTATTAGTACCTATTTCATTTACTATATTTCATTCCTTTTATTTTCAATCCTAGCAAACCTTCGATTATAATGCGATAAATTCTCGGTTTATTGAACTCCGCTTCCTCCACTTTCGTGTTTGACATTTTTTTGTTCATCAAAAAAGCTCAAAAGAACAGGTTGAAGAAAAAGCTTGCGCATCATTCAATATGGGTCGAAAATTTTCATTTTTGACACACACATGCTTTTTCAGAATTTTTTCAGATTTTTCGGCCGTGGCCATCGAGGTGTCGTAAACAAACTTGACAAATGCTGCACGTACTCAAATTTATATTGAAAAATCTGAAAAACAAAATTCTAATCACAATTGAGAGTTGGAAAATAGTTATTTGTGTATCAAGGGCGCAAAAGGCTATTTTACGAGTGTGCAATTTGCGGCACGAGCCGAAAGCGAGTTGCTGTAAAAGCAGACTCGTCATAATAGCCTTGCGCCCATGATGCACACGATGTTTTCCTTAACACCTGGTCTGCAAAAATGCCTCTTTCCAGACCGAGTGAGCGGGCGGAAAACAGCTCTTCGCGCCCGACGGCAGGTTGCAGCGGGCGAAAGCGACTATTTTCCGCCCTAGGGCGAAAAGAGCTGTTTTCCGCCCGCTCACTCGGTCTGAAAAGAGGAATTTTTGCAAACCAGTTGTGAGAAAATGATATATGTATAACATCTTTGTTTGCATATACCTACTTCACATAAGAAAAGAGTGAATCCGAAATACGCGGTGAAAGAGAAGGCCGGATGTAGACTACTTGATGTGGGAATATCTATACATAGACTAATACATAGAGTAATTTATTTATTTTTTCTGATTATTTTGAATTTCTAGGGCAGCTTGCCGACGAGCAGCGTTGACATTGGATTCGCATCTAGGGCACGTGGCAAATGCCAGCACTAGTGATCATATCGAACGGCTGGCGCCATTCGAGAATGATCCACAACCCGAGCAAAGCATTGGAGCCTGCTCGGGTAATGGACTTGAATTTCAGGATCCGCGACCAGGAATAAACATGCCGTCCAGTTTGGATGCTGAGATCGTTATCCAGGATCTGAAACCGGAGCGAAACACCCAAGCCAGCTCGGATACTGAAATACAATTTCAGGATCTTGTTCAGGAGGGTCCGGGAACAGATGGATCGCAACCGACTGAGCTCCCGAATAACGATCACAGTGCATGTATAGAAGAACGAATCGAAGGCCGTCGCATAGTAGATGTCTCCTACATGCTGGACCAGATACACGAAAAATTGGACGAGCACAATCGCGTTTCGAATTGCCCACCCCGAGAGCTCATTCAGATAAACTCACGTCAGTACGGATTACAAACGCGAATTTTTTTCCAGTGTCAGTTATGTAAGTTTCAGTACAGCATCTGGACGAATCGTACTGGCGATGATACGATGGCGATCAACCAATGTGCTGTCGCGGGATCGATTGCCATAGGAATCGGATATTCGCAGATGCAGGAATTTCTGGCCTCTATGAATATCCCCTGCATGTCGCCGTCGACATACCGAAAAAACGACATGAAGATGACAAGATGACAAGATGACAAGATGACATGACATGCTGACATGAAGAAACGACATGTTGCTTTTTTTGCTTCACTATATAAAAAAGTTATTTTAACAAATATTTATTCATACAAGACACAGAAACTGTTTAATTAAAATCAATTATCATTATCATTATTATGCTCAATATACCTAGTTGAGTGTGATCAATGTATTTACTTGTAAATAATAATAATAACATAGAGAAATATTATTTAGTCTCTTCATCAAGTGATGTACTGAATCATTCAATTATTGACACTATTATTATCAGATACTATTTTATCAATATTTTCTTATTGTTGTAGATATGTCGAAATTTTCAAAAACTGCAATGCTATTTAATTTTATCTGTTTCTTCTTTCTTTTGGCTTTTTCTTTTTTTTTCACCTCTTAATAATATATCAACATATAATAATATCATATGATATATAATAATATATAATAATATCAACATTATCATAGTTTATATCCTATTTCATACATTCTTTTAATCTGTTTGAAATACACGGTTTGACTTGTTCTCTACTACATATTATCCGATTTCAACGATACAATACTTTTCCTCGTATTGTGTGTGTGTACGTTAGTCTACAGAATATATATGAATATGTGACGTGGTAAGTGTTGATCCAATGCGAAAAAGGAGGCGAGACGTTATATTACATCGTGGAAATGTGAGAAAATGGAGGGGTCTGGGAGAGAGACTCAAATATTGAATGAGCAGCTAGAGGGCATCGAGATGAAGGTGGGAAAACTACTGAAAGAGGACCAGATCATTTGAGAAAAAAGAAGTGAGGAAAGATGAACGGCAAACGTAGAAGATAGACTAACGTACACACAATACGAGGAAAAGTATTGTATCGTTAAAATCGGATAATATGTAGTAGAAAACAAGTCAAACCGTGTATTTCAAACAGATTAATGAAAAGAATGTATGAAACATGAAATGAACTATGATAATGTTGATAACCATGCTGATATTGTTTTTTATAATATCTACCTAACCCGCGTCTCGATCATCACATTTCAACGCACGCTGCACAACACCGTAAGAAAGGCTCGTCGCGGCCAAAAAATGTTGAAATTGTCAACTTGAAGATCTTTTTTTCGTTACACCTTTGTTGGATAACTGTTGAAAGAATTGTATCGTTTGGAGAAAGGTCAAATATAAACGTCAATGTTATGCATCAACAATTCCATGCTAGTTTTCAACTTCT
>JAFFZH010013097.1:0-42972 GCA_018420115.1 Euura saliciscinereae
TTTTTTTTTTTTTTTTGTCATATTACACAATTTACAGGTATTATTAACTAGTGCTCTACGCTATATAGTATTTGGCAAAAGCAATTGGTCTTTTTTCCTCGAAAGAATCACAAATCTCACATTTATAAAACTAATTTTTGTGATCGCAGGTCGGAGAACGTCCGGAGCCACCAGGCAGCCATGAGTAACAAAAAGTACGATCTTTCCAAGTGGAAGTACTCGGAGTTGCGTGACACGATTAATACTTCGTGTGACATCGAATTGCTGGAGGTTCGTCGACTTTCCTTGCATTTCGATTCGATACTCATGATTGCATGATACAAACACTGTTGCTTCGTTTCGATTTATTGGAATACGAATTTTGTGTGAATCTAATTAATAGTTTTGTAACTTCAAACGTAGGCCTGCCGTCACGAGTTCCACCGTCGACTGAAGGTGTACCACGCGTGGAAGGCGAGGAATCGCAAGCGCACGACCATGGACGAAAACGAAAGAGCCCCCAAGGCGATAATGGACGCGGCAGCCAGGGCCCCGCGGACGCCGATCAAGCAGGCCATCAACGAATCGTCCCAAAGATTTTTCCGCATTCCATTCGTGAGACCGCCGGTTGCCGGACAGCCCGCGGACAATGCCTACAACGCCGGAAAGCGCGGCTGGTGGTACGCGCATTTCGACGGACAATATGTCGCCAGGCAGATGGAACTTCACCCCGACAAGCCACCGATTCTTCTCGTTGCCGGTGAGTTCGATCACGATTTTTATCGATTCCCGATAATTCCCCTGTCCGAAGACATCAAAATTGGCGCTTCAATTTTAGCAAACTTCCTCCGCAATATTTCCATACAAATGCCACCAAGATCGAAAATTATAAAAAATAATGAAACGAACTTGTCCGCAAAGAGCCGTTGACCCCTGTGATTAATTGGCCGGAACTTCCGCAGGCGTCGACGACATGCAGATGTGTGAACTGAGCCTGGACGAGACGGGGTTGACTCGGAAGAGGGGTGCCGAAATTCTCGAGCAGGAGTTCAACAAGGAATGGGAACGAAATGGGGGAAAGCCCTACACGGTGCCGAGCGAACGCGCCAAGTGATTCTTGAAGTAGGTGTAGAAAGAAGAAAGAACCAACAATGATTCATCGAGGCTCGTGTAATTACAGCCTCCTTTCGACCGCGCCACACGTACGTATTTTGCAAAGAAGCAGGTGATAAACTCAAACCTGTAAGTCCAAATACCTTTTCGGTTTAGCCGTTAGAAAATTCTGAATAAGTATAACGAATAATACATGCATAAAAATAATGATTGTAGCAATTTTATTAATGATAATAATGATGACGAAGTTATTGATGATCAGTTTCTACAAGTATGTAAAACGGGACGGTCGTGACGATCAATTAGCTCATTCACAATATGGAATCAGAAATATCTAATAATATTTTGTGTAAATTTTTTTCATCCATTCATATGGTTCTCATAGAAATCTGTATAATTTTGCAGTAAAAAATTGCATAACAAAAATTACGATCGTCAATCATTAAGTTATACCGAACAATAGAGTTTGAACAGAGATAAATAAAATATATCAAGTTTTGGATGAAATCGATCGGGTCGAGTCAGGCTGTCTCCTGACTCGACCCGATCAATTTCATCCAAAACTTGATACATGATGCCGAGTGATAGAGCCACACAAGTTAAATAAAATATAATTCGAAGATGAATAAAAAAATGGTGCGTAAAATTATCAAGATTTTATCGCACTGTTCTGCGTTATGTCAATCGCAGACGACGACGACGACGATAACGAAAAAACCTATATTCAGTGATAGAAGAAAGAAAAAATGAAGAGCTTAACTTAAACAATTATTCGAGACGTGCCTTTCCGTTGGCGTTTATCACTGCTGATAAAACGCCGATGATAATTATCAGTATTTACTTTGAGCGTTGTACTGTTCATTTCTTTTATTCGGGCAGTGGAGAAAATGAATCGTTCCAATGATAACACGCGCATTGATTTATATATTATTTATATAGTTTGGGTTATTGAAGTAAATAATTCTAATAGTATTTATGTTTCTGTAATTCCAAGTATTTCATTCGAGAATTGTTACTCGATGAAGATATATGTTAAATAAATTTATTCAGTCTCATCATCGATCTTTCATTCATATACCTGCTGAACTCCTGATCATGTGTAATGACTGAATGAATCATTCAATTCATTGGTCTAATAATTCTAATCAAAAATCTTACAATTATAAGCAATTCAGGGCTGTTCTGACATCAGCATGGCCTTAGACAGGGTCGAGTATGGTATCATCGATCAGGGACTCCCCAGCATAGCCATAGCCTCACTGGGCCTTGATCTGGGTAAAATATGGCGTCCTCAAGTAGGACACTACCAGCAAGGCCCTGGACTGACTTGCCGATCGTTTTAAGCGTCACATCCCAGATCAGACTCCGACCTGAGTCCATGATTTGTAGGGAAGCCCGATCGGGCCCCTAACTGGTCCCTAAGATTTTTCTGCACGTGTTCATTGTAGTCAATGTTACAGTTTGATTTTGGGGATACGAAATTACTGAATGTGTATCAAAAGCTTCAAGCAGTCTTATTTGTAGTTGAACTCTGTTCTTGCCATACAGGGGACACGTTATAAAAATCACTTCTCACGCATCATTGCGTATCGATGACCCGAAGGTTTGATACTAGCCCGTAATTCGGACGAATCCTGCAAGCTCAGATCCAACCTCAATTATGGAGGTTTAGGAGCGAAGAAGTGGACCCTGCTGATAAACTGCAGAGTATTGTGGGCTGCAATACATTAAGTGATGGTATACCTCATGTTGGAGATTTGGAAGGGAAAGCCATCTCTTGATTCGGTCATCATTATCTGAACTCTCTTCGGAGGTGGAAGACCCATCAGAAGTGAATCCTGCCTCGTAGACCCAGGCTTATGTCACGTTCTAAACAAGTGATTCTGAGGTTTCAATCAAAGCCACAATCTATTGCTAGATATAGAAGGTGAATCTACTAAAAATGCATTCTACGCCTATCTCGTGCCCGAGTAGCGAAATGATAATGACTGTATCGATAATGCGCGATACTCTTCAGATAAGCGCATCGACTACTTCAGCTATCAGTCCGAGTTACTATTTTGTGATCAGGGTAATTCCGCAGTGTCCTACGACTGGTGATTGCATAAAATTTCTCATTTCGGGCTTCAATACTCCCGAATCAGCAGCAGTCGGACTTCCGTTCGTATCGAAGATCCCGACGACAAACCATAGGAAGAGAAGTAAGCTTGAACTGAAAATAAACTGCACACTCCTTTTCTATATCGATTGACGTAATACTTCAATCTATTGTGGTGGTTGATTGGAATTCAATAACGGTAATTGAAATGGTCTCGTTGCCGGTGAGTTCGATCACCATTTTTATCGAATCGACCGAAAAGTTATGAACTCGTTTCGTCGATTCCCGAAAATTCCCATGTCCGAAGACATCAAAATTGGTGCTTCAATTTTAGCAAACTTCCTCTGCAATATTTCCATACAAATGGCACCAAGATCGAAAATTATAAGAAATAATGGAACGAATTTGTCCGCAAAGAGCCGTTGACCCCTGTGATTAATTGGCGGGAACTCCCGCAGGCGTCGACGACATGCAGATGTGTGAACTGAGCCTGGACAAGACGGGGTTGACTCGGAAGAGGGGTGCCGAAATTCTCGAGCAGGAGTTCAATAAGGAATGGGAATGAAATGGGGGAAACCCCCACACGGTGCCGAGCGAACGCGCCAAGTGATTCTTGAAGTAAGTGTAGAAAGAAGAAAGAACCAACAATGATTCATCGAGTAATTGCAGCCGTGTAATTACAGCCTCCGTTTGACCGCGCCACACGTACGTATTTCGCAAAGAAGCAGGTGATAAACTCAAACCCGTAAATCCAAATACCTTTTCACCACACCTGCACGGAAAGTACGACTTTCGGCCCGCTGCGTGAACGGGAAGTCGTGCTTTCCGATGCAGGGGGTGGTGAAAAATAGTATACTACCCACGGGAGTGAAAAAGGCCATCCCAAACTGCGTTCTTGCCACCCTTCGGCTCGGGTGTCAATCTCACATGCAGTTTCGAATAGCCTACTTTCCCTCCCTGGGTGTGTAATATACTATTTCGGTTTAGCCGTTAGAAAATTCCGGCAAATAATAATAACGAATATTACATACAGAAGAATAAACCATATTCATTGATAAAGGTGATAATGTTGGTATTGTCATTATCCGGACAATGGTGTAGAAGAAAAAGAAAATAATTATTGTCGTTTATAACTCTCTAAATTTGAATCAGTGACAATCAGTGAATATACACTGATTTCCAGTTATAAGTATACCACTGGAAAAATCAGTGGTTTACTTATAACTGGAAAACAGTGTATATTCACTGATTCGCAGTGAGTGTCACTGATTCAAATTTAGAGAGAACGCTCATTGAAATTATCAGTACTTACTTTTTTATTACGCATGCATGAAAAAGTTTCTTGTTTCGCCGTGCGGAGCGTGTATATTCTGGCACTTTTCTGACGTTTACGTCGTCAATGGCAACGTAACACGGCGGACCTGCGCACTTCGTTTTGCGCAGATCCAGCGTGCACAACAAGATTCTTGTCGCGCACGGATGCAAACAAGAAACTTTTTCATGCATTTGTAATAAAAAATACTGTTCGATACGAGGGCAAAATGAGGCGTTTAGGCTCGTGCGATGTATTCAGCACTCGGCCTAACAACGCCTCACATTTCGCCCTTGTATCGAAATGTACTATTCTCCGTCCCACTATTTGTTCTTAGGCTATTGCTAATGTTGACATTACGCGCATTGATATACATTCATCAGTATATTCAAACAGTGTAGGTGATAGAAGTGTACATATAATTCCAATAGTATTCATGCCAGCTTCAGTTGTTCAACGTCCCTTCTCGGTTTTCGAATTATAATCAGAGGAAAAATGTGTGAAATACAATCGGAAATTCATTTATTCAGAGACATCAATCGTTTATTCATTCATTATATTATACATCTGTCTGTATTATAAATTTATTTACATCAAATATACACCTACGGTATCAAAGTCACACTTATTCTTTATTTTTTGTTCCTGTACCCAACAAGTTTAATCTGTGGTCGCCAACGTTTTAACTTATGCTCTAATGCAAATTTCTATTGGCGAACAATTATTTATCCGTGGCTCATCTAACACAGATAATTCACATCTAATTGTCAGTGCAAAGATTAATTATTTGCTATCATCACAGCTCACGCAGCGTTCGTATAACCTTGTCGAATAACACTTACAATTATAATACAAAAACGCAATTTACAATTATAATCACATTAACCTATATCTGAATTTGACCTCGAGCTCTAGGGCTTCCCAAATCAGTCCACAAACTTTTCCACCGCCTTGTGGCAGCGACAAAAATGATTCAAGCGTATTGGACTCCCACTTACCTGCACTTATAGAAAATGAGGCAGGCCTTCCTACATTTTTTAATATCTGATTGTCATATTTCCGAGCATATATAAGTATGCACTCTTTACTTCTCAGTACTACACTCTTGCTGGTGGTGGTTTCCAACCGCCGAAACCTTTTTCCAACTCTTTGGCAACGGCTAGGCACAATCTGTCCTGCATCGGTAGGGCGACGACCTGTGAAAAAAACAGTAGAAAATATTAAAAAAAAGTCTGTGAAATTTCACCAACAACGTGACTATTACATCTCCTAGCGGAAGACTGGCTGAGATTTGAATGTTTCATAACGCATCACCTTTACTTCGAACCTGACTGTAATCACCGGAATGTGGCACTCACTCACTTTAATGGTCACATATTCTTGTGTATACTTCTTTTACTTGGAAATACTATGAATTGTGTGTACAGATACCTCTAGGAATACAAAACCAACTTGTCAGCAAAGAACTCGAGGAGAATATTTTGACAGGCATAAAGTGCTTTGCTACGTAAGAATGACATATGATATAAAAGTAAGGATGCTGCTTTAATTTATCACGTGATTCAGCAAATCATACGAAACAACATTGTCATCCACAAGTTGAATCACTCTGTACTACTTCTGTATTATGTGTTGGTCGTTGTGCAAAGTAAATATTTTGATCACCTGTAGCCCGATTGGAAGACCTTCACTGTCGAATCCCATGGGCACGTGTGTTGCTGGGAATCCAAGCATGTTGAAAATCATACAGTACATAGTTGCGGCCAGCTGAAGGGTCATTTGACCATGAAACGGTGCTGAACGGGTCAACGTCGGGAACAAGAAAACGCCATTGGTTCCCAGGAGGTCCTACGACACGGATTGATTTTTTGCCTTCTTCAATTCATTGATGAAGATAGAGACTCGCGGATATCGAGTTACTCGACCAGACTGCGAGGGCTCTTAAAAATTTTCATAAATTACCGTGAAGGTTTGCGTAAGTTTTTTCACTTCCGTCTGATACCAAAGAATCCTCGATCGCGGTATGAAACCGTTCGCGTCTTTCATGATCTTCATAAGTATCGGCGATAACGTGTGTCGAGACAGGCCAAAGAGTAACTTTCCTAGTTCAGCGAATGGGTTGCTCTCGTGCTACACATAGAGTATAAATAGGTATAGGAAATCCTAAAACTGTTATCGATTGTGTAAATCGCAAATTTAGATTTAGATTTAGATTGATTTTCGATCCATGGGGCTGAGGACCCTAGGATGAGGAAAGAGTACATACAACATACAAGATACAAAACGCAATTGTACTTCACAAAAGAATAAGAGTATACATTTTGTATATAAAATAATTATAAAAACAATATTTAAGTGGCTTACCTTGGGATCTTCCGGGTTCAACAAGAGCGGAGGCAGCTCGGCAATGCTAAACATGGACGCGACGTTTATATCCATGCAGTTGTTCAATCTTTTGATATTCACCTAAAGCCAGAAGAACGAGATCCTCAATTATTATGGTGCAGTGGACCCACGTATGTACATTAGATCAGACGTGAATAATACAATAATTGATAGTAACATGCAATCGATCTTTACTGACGACAGTTGGGAAGTGCAAGTCACTAATCGTGCAACTGATGGCCTCGGAAGTCTGAAAGCTGTTTTTTCGAAGGATCTGGAATAGAACGTGCCCATTTTAAAGTGCCTATTCTAATACTGACCCTCTTCAACTTCCGGTTTCTCTGTTTTCAGAGGATGGAAGAGTCACTATGAAAATTCAGATTCTCACTTCAAATCTCCACGTTCTCAACGGGTACAGAATGATCTCCAACCATTTTCTGATGGATCTTTCCGCCTGTCAGTCTGTCAGTGCGTGTGTGTGTGTGTGTGTATACGTAAGCATAGTGATCAATTTTTGTGATTGTTTTTCTGTTCTGGATTTACAGTCATCGACTCGGCCTTCAATTCAAACTCAAAACTGACTCAGATTCGATCAATCGAATAGTTTTCGAATCATTTGGAGATACAAAAATACCAATAATAAAATAATAGTGATTGAATCTCGAGATATCAATGAGAATCGGTATTCAAAGGGTCATTGGGTCGCTGATGAAGAATCCAAGGTCAGATTCCCAATTTTTTCAATTACGGATCCAGCATGGTGCTCCAAATCCAAGACTCCTCAGATTCTCATGAAACACGGTACCTTAGAATTCTTCGAGTGACTGGGCACCAATTCGACATTTTTAATACTCGATATTTCATTTGAGCTTGAGACTAATGGGCAATGGGAAGTTCAGAGGCTAGCACGTCATGGTAAGCCGAAAAACATTTGTTATACTTTGCAATTAAAAGTACCTTCTCAACGTCAGCTCCTATGCTTCCAAGGTACTCGGCTCCCGCTTTGATCACCCATTTGATGTCATCGTCAACCGGTAACAGGCCCAATGAGTGCTCGACATGGTCCATGTACCGGATCTTCAAGGACTTCAAGTCAACTGGATCATCGAGACGTAGATCCGCGCTGTTGGGGCCCGCCATGACTCGGACTGCCAACGCCAAGTCCTCCGCATATCTGGTCAACGGACCAACGACCAAGTGATGATCGTAATTAGGACCATTAGTGATCGGGAAATGACCGTCGACGGAAATCAACCCTAAGAGACATCGTGGCGATCATTAGACTTTAGAAAAATGATTCGGTATGAATAATGGTGTAAAAAAAAAATAAAAGAAAAAAGAAAGTCACTTGATGTTGGTTTGTGGCCAAAGATTCCGTTGAACAGGGCCGGGATTCGGATCGATCCTGCGATGTCTGAACCAACGCCAATCACGGAAGCCGCGGCGCCGAGGAGAGAACCCTGCGAGTAAAGGGGGAACGATGGATGACAAGGTGTTCCAATATTGCTTCAAGATTGCTGATTCAGTAATTCTTCCAAACTCACCTCACCGCCCGAGGATCCACCAGCGGTGCGTCTGGTGTCGTAGGGGTTATTCGTGGTACCGAATAGTTTGTTCACACTTTCATATCCGAGACACAATTCGGGGGTGTTTGTTACGCAGAGAGGAATGGCTCCAGCTGTTTTCAGCCGTTGTACAGTTGTGCCGTCTTTAGCCGCCTTCATTCCAGCTCGGGCCACAGCCCCACCGGTGTAACTGCAACCTGAGAAAATTAAATTTTCGGATGCCTTCAGGTGGAGGATCGTCTCCGCTACCTTTCAACGAGCAGCTTTCTTTAACGGTTATCGGAACCCCGAAGAGTGGCTGTTCGACCTCCAGCTGCTTCGCGGTCACTTCACCCGCCGCTAACTTCTTATCGCAAGCTCGAGCATCCTCGATTGCTGCTTCGAAACGATCCTCGACTACCGCGTTCAGCTGGGGATTGACCTCTTGGATTCGTTCTATGTACGCCGAAACTACAGCCTCACTTGTGAGCTGAAATTCGATGCAATGTCTACAGGACCCACAAACATCTCCTCCCAATTTCATATGTGAATTTTCGTACAGCTGAGTTCGGATTGAATCGTTACTTGACTTACCTCTTTCTGTCTGATCTTCTCTGAGATCACAACCGCGCTGAGTCCAAGTATCGGGTTCTTTGCAGCAGATATCTTTGGTTCAGGTCGTCTGTTGATCCACCAAATGAAGGGTCGAGAAATCTGGTATAAGATCAATTCCAGAACCAGAACCAAACGAAGGAGGAGCTCCATTCTGATAAAGTAAGTGGTCCACTATATCAGCCGACAATGAATGGTAATCAAAAGTTATGACGACTGCAGGTCCGAGTAATTTTTAATTATTCCGGTTCTTGACAATCCACTACGGCACCGCAATGTTTATTCAATTTACTTGTCGGTCAATTCAGGAAACCCAAAACGCCAAGAATGGCCATAATAAGGTCACGATGCTCATTGTCAGAGCTTCGGTATAAGTACTGCTTAAAATAACCGACAGATCAGGGGTCACGTTCGAATAAAACACCAAATGTTATAAGGCTCCGTATAAGAACATGAGTGTTTTTACGTTCTTGTTTATTGCATCTAATTGAAAAAAATTAGATCCTCATCTGATCAAAATTACAGACTGTTTTTCCATCCTTGAACTTGAGTGTTGGTATCAAAATAATCGTTTCCGACGAGATGATCTTACGTAACGAGTGTCATATCTCATTTTTAGCGCGTGACTTGTAGACAGTTGAGGTCAGCGCGGGAATAATTCGAAACCATCCACAAGTGACAAAAACAAAGTAACGTGAACAAATGAACTAGAGGTTCTTATTACAGTAGAACACGATTCTTCGAACTCTGTGGGTTTGAATTAATGGCGTGATGATTCTGCGGGACGAATCGAATCGATGTAGTCCAAAAAAACAACACATTCGTTAAAATTGCGCAAGTTTACGTCAAGCAAGGTGAATGCATTTTCGGTTCGACGTATGTTGCTAAACAAACGCTTGCTTAGCATTACTCGGAGCATTCGCCTCGTTAGGGCGAGACAGGAATCGCAAGTAGCCGCAAGTATTTTGTTTTTGACCTACGTACCGTGTCTCTGACACCTATATAGGGAATGAATATACGCTCACAATCGCCTCTTGCAATTTACCGGTCCGCGTCTTGCAGTATTCAGAATCTCGTAATAAGGTAAACAGTTACGACCTGGATCCAGAGTTGATAATTAGCATTGCCCACAAGTGCAGTGAAACTGAGATTATCGATCATCGTTGGATAGAATATCGTAATATTAGCGAGAAATGAATAGTTGTTGTAAAAATACGAAATACAACGGTGGATTTCATTGTCGTCTTGTATTTTTGTTAGCCTCAAGAAACTTTCCATTCGAATATATAATCATTGTCATGTATTGATTACAATATTTTGATCAGTTCTTTTTTTCCAGGCAAACATTGGCGAGGCACCAGCACATCACGTTTCGTAAATTCGTTGGCCAACGTTTGACACCTTCATTTCGTAATTTTACAGAAAATACTGACGCATTGTCTCGGACGATTTGCCATTACAGGAGACCTTCGCGATCGATCGAATCACATACTGCGCACTTTGTCTTATTATACCAGTGCGCGATCGTGCAATATGAACCAATGGGACGAAATTTCTAACGAGGATAAAATAATCACGTGTAAATTAGTTCGATGAATTTGAATCAATTTAAAAGAAGCTGGTGTATCTCTTTGATCTCTTCTTTCCACGAACTCGATTTTTTTTATCGGTTATGACATTCAATTTTATAGCACGACTGGAAACCGGTTTATTGAATGAATTATCATCAGACTAAACAGCACTTGCAAAAAATTAATAACTAGCACGTACAATCGATCATTGCGAATCAGGTATTGTTATTCTTTGTTTTTCCTTTTTTTTTTAGAACTCATTAGAATTTAGCAAAGCTCGTCAAATTCTAATATCCTGTATTACTGAGTTTAGAAATTGCTGACCATAAACGCGTACTGGGAGTGACGCGCCAATTTCACATACAGGTATACCTTTATAAGTAGAAAATTTGTCAAGTCTGGATCGTTCTGATCGAGGAAAAAATAACTCGGTGAACTTACGTATGAATAGCTCATGAATTGATTTTAATCCCTCTAAATTTATGAGAAATAACTGAATTGATGGAGAATCAATTGAATTATTGAGAATTACTAAATTTTCATGATAAATTAACTGAATCGACCAGATTCAACATGAAATTAACTGAATCAATAGAAACAATGAAGATAAAAAAGTTCATGAAAAATAACTGATTTAATCAGAATTAATACTGAATCAACTGAACTATTGAGAATTAACAGAAAATTGACGAAAATTCAATAAAACCAATGAATCAGAATTATTTAGATCTAATTTGAATGAACAGATAAAAGAAACTAAGAAATCAATTGAAATATTCGAATAACCGCGAATCAAGTTGAATTGGTAAAAAGAAAACAGTGATTTTGAGATGAAGCAAATTAAATGTGATTGAGAAAAATTTATGTCAATTCAATAAATGAATTCGAATTATTTTGAACTCGAAAATGATCGTGTTACTCGAATTTTGAGTCATTTCCCCTCCGGTTCTAACTCACCTGAATAAAGATGCTGCGCACTATAAGTCGAACTGATAGATACTGATGTACAAATCTCATCACTGATAATAATTACACGAAACTGACTCGTGGCTTCCTGGAGACATTTGTCTATCCACCTGATACCTCGTACAAGAATGACATATATTCATTATTGCTTCCCTCCGGTCTTTGGGGTCAACATGACACTTGAGTGACTCTGCTGATTCCATAATTATCCGACTAGTGCACTTATTTTACGTTGACGCAGACTTGCGTGCGTCAAAATCGGCGTAACACGTCATTACGTCGGTACACGTGCGGTATGAAGAATTATATTGTTTCTCTCTTTTGCTCTAATGATCTTGTTTTTCCGTTTTCCGATAAGATAAAGTTATGACCTGCTCCTAATCTCGGCAGCTGCACTGATTATCCCAAATGCGAAAGAGCTCTTGTAAAATTGTCTGAACGAATCATGGGACTGTTGCTGAGCTTGAACTAGCTCATGACGTTGGTATCGGGTAAAGTTATTTGCAAAATAGTGATAATGAAAATGCAGTCGTGTTTTGTCTGCTGAAAGTCAAGCTCAAAATGTATGAATCGACAAAAAAATGTATACCTCCGCAGGTTTAAAATGCAGGCATAAATATTGTTCATGAATTAGCGTAACTTCGCGGCTTGTAGACTTGTCACACCTCGTTAAATTTATTATAGTTTTTTCACATTGGGTGGAGAGAATTTGAATTTGCGACAGACAGTAAACAAAACACTGAAAAGAATTTTATTTGAGAAATTTGGAACATTTCCACCGCGCTGAATAATTTGAAACTGGCATAAATTTGTGAATATAAAGCGATGAGCTCATCCAAATCGATGGAAAATTCTTTAGAATGTCAGGCAGAGTAATTCTATAGAACTAATTTGAATGATATGGATATCGAAGTACAATAATGATGAAAGAAATGATTGCAAATCGAGTGAATGATTCGGAAACAAGAATTTGAATTTATTAAGAAACCAGAGCGTCTGCCATGCACTCACTCGAATATCGCTACCGACGATGATTGTTGGTATCTCTTCAGATAAATTCCCGCTGATATGAAAGCGGGCTGATCACACAGTCAGAGGAAACACTGAGTATCCGGAGAGTGATAGAAACTTTAATCGGACGAAGTCTCAGTGAAGCTCACACTTGGGGCAAAGAACGAGTACTGAGGTTCGTAGATAGCCTCTAGGCCCAGCCTGGCCTCGGTGCACTCCACGAGTGGTTTTAAACTTTGACCATATGCCGCCTAGGGTTGTCACTTTGAAGTGTTATCAGCGGTAAATGAGCTTGGTAAGATCGCTGTGGCGCCACAGGACAACAATGTGTCAGACAAAAGCACGAACTCGAAAAAAACAAAGTGGCTGTAAATAAAGGAACAAAAAAATTTATGAATTATTCAAACATTGAAATTATTTTCAACGACTCGCGAATACTTTCAACAATTAATCGCGTTGTTAAATTTATTGCTTTTGGTCAACTTGCAAGATTAATGTAGACGGAATTTTTTGTTCTTATGGAAACTGTTCACGGCAATAAGTGACGATTTCGAATTTAAAAAAATACTGTTATTCTATTTCATTCGAATCAATTAATCATTCAAGTCCAAAACATGACTCATAGTTGTATATTAGACTACGAAGATGCATGGATTACGAATTTACAAATCACAATTAATAATTTGCAGAAATCGTTTTTTGAAATCATCTTCAATCACTTGTACTACACTCAGAGTTTGAGACAGCCCATCGACTTTGTTGATGTTCGGTACACATGCTGAACTGACGTTGTGATAATGTATCAGGTTCAAAAACCTCACTCTAATCAGCAGACCATATCATTGCCTTTGACTCGCGAGTTTCATATTTTTCCTTACTTTCGATTTACTTTTAATGTCGATCAATCCGGCAGTAAAATTATGTACTATGATCAGGAATGTTCCTCATCGCCTCTTGTGTTCGAAGCAAACAAACTACACGTGGTCGGATAGCCTCGCATAATCAGTATTTACCAATGAGTAACGTTGCACTTAATTACGAATCATTATTCTGTATTCGTAGCTGTAATAGCTTTACGCATGTGGAGTACTAATACGGTTTTTTCGTTTTTCGTTACCTGTATCCCGATTGGAAGACCTTCGGCGTCAAGACCCATCGGCACATGCGTCGCTGGAGAACAGAGTACGTTGAAAATCATGGTGTATAGATTTCCAGCATGCTCTAAATTCGTTCCATTTTCTCTCACAATCAGAATAATGAGCAAACTTCGCCTTGAAAATATCTCCAGTTAAAAGTTTTTTTCAAGATAGGTACCATGGAAATTTCGAACGTGGAATAAGACCATCCGTATCTTTCAGAAGCTTGAAAAATATCGCCTCTGATCTGTGGCAAGATAAACCAGAGCCCTAACCCTTCAATGTTACCCTGAAACCAGAAACTTTGGTTTCAAGGTAAATAGCAGCCCCGTGCCTTGATTAATCCAATTAGCCACTACTGTTGATCTAAATCATCAGATCATTTGAAGCCCAAACGATAGCCTTCAACCGAAAACCGGTTTTCACAGTGTCCGGAATCGCAGCGTTTTTGACCACTATTTTGATATTTTCGTTAACTGGTATCAAGCCGAACGTCTTCTGAACTTCCTCCATGTATAGTACTCAAGGTCTTATCGTCAACCGGAATGTGGTCTGTGGTCATTACTCGGACTGCTTCCTGAATTCCAAATCTTCCGCATATCTTACCAACGGACCGATCACCAAATACCGATTCGAGTCAGGATCATCATCATCATCATTGAGCGGTATGTGACCCTTGATGGAAATGAACCCTTAGAGAAATCGAGCCGATCCTCAGACTTCGATAAGATTTCATCGATGAACGTAACTACAAGAAGTATTGATCACAAATAATTGTTGATTTTTTCCTGAATGCGTTGTTCTACACTAAGCGTACACAACAAATTTCATTGACAAATATTGAGAATTGTAGGAGTTATCGACTTTTATACCTCCACCTGTAAAGTAGAATAACCCTTATAATTTTGAGTATTCTTTGATCAAATTTGGGGTTCACACTCAGTTCACCTCCCTGAACAGTCAATCTTGTCAGATTTTTGATACCTAATTTTTTGCTAAATTTGCCAAATTCGCCAAGCTTGAAATACCTTCTCTGTGCTACCTCCATCAGAAACTCAAGGCTAGTCCAATACGCAAATGAATTTAGAAAAAATCCCGGTATGCGATCGTGCCACACAAATAACTAGTTTTGTCTTTAACATCAAGATTTCAAAGTTGAATAACTTCTACAACTTTCAAGGATGTTTTGGCTGTACATTCTCAACCAAAAGTGACTTTCGTCGACAATATTGAATACTTTGATAAGAGATAAGATAAAAATCGAACATAATCAATGAATTCATTTCACACGAAGAGAATAAAAGTTCCCGGAAAATTTGTTAAACAATGTATTCAGAAAAACAAAGCCATGGCTGGTGTGACCGATACTTCTCGTAGCTACTTATAGAGCGGTGGAGCCCCCTTTAAAAACAGAAGCGTCGAATCACCTGACTTTGGTTTGTGTCCGAAAATTCCGCTGAAGTGACCCGGGACTCGGACGGAACCTGCCAGATCTGTCCCCATCCTGGTCAGCGAGACTGAGTAGGCTATAAGAGCAGCCTGAGCATATATACAGGACAAAGAGCGGATTACAAGGTGTTCCAATATCGCATAAGCAATTACTATTCAAACCCACCTCGCCGCTGGAAGATCCACTGGTAGATTTGTAAGTTGTAACGCATAGAGGAATGTGTAACGCAACTCGGGCCACAGTGCCAATTGTTTGACTGAGACCTGGGTACAAAATATTTGCAATTACATTTCAGGATGTCGTCAGGAGGTGATATCTTCGTTACCTTTCACACCGCAGGATTCCTTAACGGTTATCGGAACCCCGAAGAGAGGCTGTTCGACCTCCAGCTGCGCTTCGCGAACTTCTTATCGCAAGCTCGAGCATCCCCGATTGCAGCTTCGAAACGATCCTCGACTACCGCGGTCAGCTGAAGATCGACCTCTTTGATTCGTTCTATGTACGCCGCAACTACAGCCTCACTTGTGAGCTGAAATTCGATGCATCGTCTACAGGACCCACAAACATCTCCTTCCAATTTCATATGTGATCAACAAACGATAAATGACGAATTTTCGTACAGCTGAGTTCGGATTGAATCGTTACTTTGAGGATAGTCGATTTTTTTTTGAGGATTTTCGATCTCGACTTACCTCTTTCTGTCGGATCTTTTCTGAAATGGAAACCGCGCTGAATGTGAGCAGCGGGTTTTTAGCTCCAGGTATCACTCGCTTCGGTCGCAGACTGATCAACCAGAAATAGGGGGCTACAATATAGCAGATAATCGATTCGATAAAACTGGACAGACGAAGGATCAGCCCCATCCTGAAACCCAAAAACGAATCGAAATATTGGATTAACGTTAATTCATCAAGTATTCTGATCCGAAATTCAAGAGACTCGTTGGTTTCTTATAAAATAATTGACTTCTTTTAATCACAAGATTATGTGGTACTCGATTACTGATTCAGGCTCCATTTTCTCAGTCAAGATTATTTGTAGTTCAAGAGCTGCGAGTCCGAACCTCATTCATCGTTTCGAAAGTTCTAACGTGAAAAAACACTTCGAACACTTGTTGTAGGAAGAAAAGTATAAATTATGTAGGGACTTGATGATGAATTGTGAGATAAAAATGACTTGAAATATAAATGAGCACTCATCGAACAATATGGCCCAAGGTATTTTGAAAATAGAGTGAAATCAGAGCTATCATCGTTCCATTTACGTTAGGACGATTCCTTTTCTGAGAATTCGAGCATGATTGGATGGAAAAGTGATTAACAATCAGTCGGAAAATCCTGAAGTTAACCCGAGAGGGAAATAACTCGTCGAATTGACGTGTAAAAAGTTCACGAATTAATTCGTAATTCATACCTGAATTGATTGGATATGAATTAATTCTAAATAACTGAATTAACAGAGAATTAATCCGGAATAATTTCACTTAATTTTAATCCGTGTCAGAATCATCTCTTTTGTCTACATTCGTCCAGATGAAAAAAAAAGTGGATTCGTCGAATGAGCTTCATATTCGGATAAGCACTATTATATTCATAATCTACTTTCGCTAATTTCCAGTGTACACGAGCTGCGGACAAACAACATTCAGATCTGTACAACAAAAAGTGTCTAGACTCCTTCACAAACAGCTGAGAGCTGTCATCGAATGCACGTAACACGTACAAATTCTTTTCCTGCATGTCTTTGCATTCCAGTTATCAGTTTCGATATGTGGAATATTATTTTACAATGAATAATGCAGTAACAGTTATTTTGATTGATTGTCACGTCTTTGGAGTTTAGCAACTGCATTTATCGTACTATACAAAAAAAAAAAAAATTATTCAAAATGTCGTTGAACTACGGCTCGATGATCCTTTGATTCTGAAATTTTATGTTAGACCTACAACGGTTTCAATTAAACGTTCAGAAAAAAAACGAACAAAATATATAATCGAATGGGTGCGTGATGATTAAATACAATTTTTTTTAACTAAAAAAGTTATAGAATCAACTTCAGGTGACTTCAAACGGAAATTGAAAATGATGAATTTGCAAAGGCCACGAGACGTCACACAGTACCTCGGCCGCTACGTTATTCTGTTGACCATGGTTGTCCGCAGCGCCGTCAGACGGTAAAACTGTGCGTAAAAGGTACTGTGTGACGTCACATGCGACCGCGAAATTCAAACGCTGTATTAACCTACTTGATTTGCGTGAAAACCAACTTCAAACAATTAGGTGCGATATGTTCTTCATCAATCCTAATCATCAGATTATCGGATAGCAGAATTAAAAAAATTCCTTGAATCTTTCCTATCTGTCACACACTATATTTTTTGTCAAAAGACTATAACGAAGATGGAGCAGCATAGCAGTAGCAGCTTATGCGACTATGGAAAGGGCCGGAACTTGGATTGAGGAGGCCCCGGGGCAAAACAAAATTTGGGGGCCCCCCCTTTATGAATTACTTATGGTACGGAATATAGAATAGATAAAGGCAAAAAATCACAGCATTTTTTTAAACATTTTTCTTTTTTTATCCCCTGCGAGGGGGCCCCCTCGGGTCGGGGGCCCCGGGGCATTGCCCCGCTTGCCCCAATGTAGTTTGGCGTCAAAATGTTGTCTAGTTTTTGACGTCTAAATGTTGTCCAAGTCCAAAAGACATCATAAAAACATCTGCATGGCAGGATTGTAAGGTTCGGTTTGCGCCTGCTCAGCCCGGAATTTGCGTACTTTCGTCTAATTGTAAGACATCTTTTGAACTGGGATGATCTTTAGACGTCAAAACGTGTTACATACGTCGTTGTCACGACGATGATCAGACAAAATTCAGTATTTTTTATTTCCTTCCCGTCTGGCAAGTGAACAAAATTACTTCCCAGGGACGAAAGGGTGCAGATTGTGAACTGCGCATGCGCAAACCTAACCTTACAATCCTGCCATGCAATAATCGGTCACTTTCGTCCCGCTGAACTACCATGCAATTTTTTAATGCGAGTTTTTAATGCATGTGTAGGAGACAAACTCCGTCTTTCCAGACCGAGAATAACAAAAGCATGATCTACACGTTTTGAGGATAGGTGGTGGAACCATCGAATAATCGCACGGTACAATAATGACCACTTTTAACTCCTGGGATTACAAAAAAATGGTCGTCATTGAGAATGGAAAAAAGCAACAACAACAAAAAAAAAAAATTGATGAAAGTCAGGTTCGCGAATCGACTTAATGTATCGTATTAACATTAGAGGAACCGGTCAAGTACGACTGACCGTGAGTCGCGAGATATTAATGTATCAAACGAACTGATCACCTCAGAAACGGCAAAATAAATTCTTCAACATTGGCACGCGATGCCAAGGTTGATAGTCTTTGATCAAATTACGAGATATCATCAGCACTATTTCAATGCATGTCACGATTGGGTGATGATATTCACTTGGAATATAATATATCTGCAGTGTTTTTGGCCAGATGAGTGATTTCGTCATAGTAAGAAGTGCTATCACCTTGAATCAATATTATGGACCTACTTGACTTTGGCAAAATTTCCGTAAAACGAATTTACATAATATAAGTAAATGGCTTGTTGTGGCACATATTAATTTACAGTCACCGGGTGTTTTGCTCACTTCATTAATTATAATTCTCACGGTCAGCAATTAGTCCTATACTACACATTATGCTAGTTGAATCATGTTCGCCAGAGATTTCACCCACAGAAAACTTCTTTAACGACCCTGCAACCCTACTGAAAAAGATTACATAATTTATAATTGATGATTTAAAAAAAAGTCCACAGTAATCGAGTCTTTTTCCACAGAAATAGCTCATTTTTCGATTTTAGCCAACTTCAGACTGTATCATCGTCAGGAATGCACCCTGTATAAAAAATTATGTATCTGTCGCACAGAATTGTTTTTCCCTTTGTTCACATATTACTTCAATAGTAACTTGTCGCCCGGAATAACTGTTTTCGAATTGCTCTAAAAAATGATCCCTAGAAGGACGTAGGCCTTTCTTTCAATCCAGAACCTTGTACAACGCGTTCAAAAATAAAAAGAACTTTTTCGACGAAAAAGGTGTTATAGTCCCCTTAATTATTATTATGGGCCTCGAAATGACTGAACTGGCGATCTTCCTTATCACAGTATTTCATACTGAAGGTGACATGAAAGGTGTTATCGTTCTCTCTTGCTCCTGCGGTGCGGCCTATGGCGCTATCTCTCTCGCACTCACGTCAAGATCACGCGCCTTTCATTTCCACCTTGAAACGAAAATTAAGAAGAGCGAGGACCGTACCGGAACCGGAAGTAGGATCGGGTGGAGAAGCTTAATTACGTCTTCGGAGTAGAAACTGCAGGATGCTGTATAAAATTCATGAGAATCGGTTCAGTGGATTGACTGTAATCTGGTAGACAATAAATTAGGAATTTCATACCTCCCCACTCTTGAAAATAACCAAAAACGATTCTTATACGGTTCGAAAGGTTTTCTCTCGATCCCATGGTTTTCGCGATGCATGTAAGAACTGCGTGATAAATTTTCTACTAAATCGTATCCTAAAATCGATCACAATATTTTGTGGTTTACCATACGATTTTTGTATGTTAACAATGATCTTTTTCAGTGGATAACTCATCACGCTGGTAAAATTGGTATGTTCAGTCGCTCGCTGTCCCGCAAAGGATATACTCCGTAACGTCGGCAAGTTATCGGCTGCGGTATCCGAGCTTAATCGATAAATTGATGGGAAGATGTTTGGACTAACTAATTCATATAGGAATCGATGTAGGAAGAAATGAACGCAGTTTGAAAAGCTCTAGAATAATGAATATACCTGACATGAGCAAATGAGAAAATCTGCACGGGGAGTATATATCTGGATAAGGAAGAGTAAGACGTGTACGACTCTGCTTTCCCTCGGTGAATGGTCTAAAAAAGGTGATTGCACCGAGCCAACAGTAGCCCAGTTTTATCCACCTGGAATGCAATTTGTCTTCGATGCAAAAGGAGGTGTAAAAATTCAGTTTATGTCCGAACAATTCTCGTATTTTGAAACCAAATGATTGCAACAATTTACTTTGAGTTAATAGCGATAGTCTTTTAAAGCAGGAGAGAATGTCCCTTCACGGCCACAAATAATCCAAAGTTCTGTGTTTTTACAACCGTATTAAATCCACGTCAATTACGGGCACGAAACTGTTGCAGTTTACCTCATTGTTAAAACCCACGAGTTAATTGGCAAAGAATTCCACAATCCACAGAGCGCACGTGGAATCTCGTTCTACTATTTCCTGATGCAGCATTTTATAACACTATCCATTACGTCAAATGGACATTACACGATCAGAGACACTAGAAATAGGCATTAATGGTGCAGTTCTCATGACTGGATGCATTACAGCTAACTCCAATGACCGACCCTACCCAAGGGAGCATTACCCAGGTGGTTTCAACGCAGTAAACCACTTCACCTGGATCCTGCACAACGCCTATAAAGAACCCCTCGAGTCTCTCAATTCTCCAAGTTTCCTCAAACATTCGACTAAGACTACTCGTTCGTCATCAGACCCAGGATACTGTCATGCTTAGAGTGAGTGAAAAGCTTCCTTGACAAACGATTGGTGCAGTTATTTCTATTTCACTCTAACTCTCGGTTTCAGATTATTTTATTGACTCTGGTCGCCACGACCTTGGCTGATTCTTCTTCTTCTTCTCAAGGACACATCAAGTACAGCGATGCTGGTGGTTCGTAGTTTGATCGTTTAATTTTGTCACAAGAAAAAGTCCACAGTCTTGATGCCACTGAATTTTGATTGTAGGAAGCAGAGTAGACTGGAAGCTATACGCACCTTACTCTCAATTCAAGGCCCAGTTGACTCAGATACAGCGGAGAAATAACGGGGCGAAAGCGCCGGAACAATCGCAGATGATCCGTCCTGCAGGAGTCGAAAGTCCCGTAGGAGTTCCAGCTGAGATCGTGGAACCGAGATACAAGCCTTTCTCCCAAGTTCCGAACCACTTGAAACAGCTTCTTACGCAGTCGTACGAGATGCAGTTGCCCCACGTTGATCCTGACGCCTTCCTTCACCAAGTTCCTCAGTATTCGTGGGGAGAGGTGATCCACCCCAAGTCCCAGTCGATGGAGTACCAATCGAAAACCCAATCGACCAAAATGGGCGCTCTGGATCGCAGGGAAAAAATAAAACCGAATTTTGGGGGAATGGTCGAAGAGAATCGGTTCCCAGCTCATCAAATGTCTCATAGTCCAACGTCACTTAACTTCGACAAAAGCGTTCCCGTTGAAATTCAACAGCTGCTTCAATTCCAGGCACAGATTCCTTACAACGTTATTGCCAATCATATTGTCTATAAACCGGAAAGACCATTCGTTCCCGAACCACTGCCCAAGGACGAAAATGGCCCTTATCGATATCGCAGCAAAATTTACTACGCCGTGAGGACTAATGGCGAAGAGAAGAAGGCACCGATGGAGGACCAAAGTCACGACGAATGATTCCATCCAATTCCATGAATTTCAATCAGCTCTAGATTAGATGTCAGATTGTGTAATGTACAGCGAAGAAAAAATAAATAACCAATCAAAATTACTTTTCCAATGTGTCCCAGGAATAATTATGATAATTATATGTGTTATGCATCCTGTGAAACGCCCGTGTGTGTAACGAACGAGCCAGTTTAGATGATCGTTTTAGATTTCACCTGTAGGTATACAGTAGCGCATTTCTCCGGATCAGGAAAGTGGTTTATATCTATTATACATTTGCCTCTTAGTTTCCTCACATTCGCCTATATACTTGACGCAATATTTTCTTACGTTTGGAAACGTAACGTCGTGCAGCACCGGTATTCTGCAGTCAATTCAGAAAGCTAAAACCAGGTTATAGAGTATCGCAAACAGGTTCAAAGCCTTTGCTAAGTTTCCTTACTGGAATAGTATGATAAGACAATTTCTACGAGCCTGAATGGCGTTGCCAGCCAATAAAGAAACGTAATCCAATTAATCACAGACTTTTTTTTTCTTAGCTTGATAGTGGATTCGATTACGTCGACGTCAGGCTCGACTTTTTTTAGTCGAGCTGATCCTACTTTCATTTGCACTGATAGTGACAGGACTCTCAATTCTATTATCGCAATGCTTTCCAAGCATGATTCGACTCTCTAATATACAACACTATAAACGAATATAAACTCTGGTAAAGGTTCTGCATGAAATATCAGGACTTTGAGATTCTTTGTAAATTAAGCTCTCGTCCATTTCGCGATTATCGAAGATCAATTCAAAAATTCTAGGAAAGACGCGAATTCCAGAATGGAAATTCGGCTATCGCCACACATTTCCTAGTGAAAGAGGCAAAGTCTGGAGTCTGGATAGTCCTGTATATAGCCATGAGGCAGAAATTAAAAGTTTCAGACAAGTGAACACCCGTCACGGAGCCTGGAGGTGGTTCCGAGGTAACCCTCGGCTATAAAGTCGCTCAGGGTATCGCGCGGCCTTCTCAGAACAGCTCCACCCTCGACCCAGTAGACGTGGGTACTCGTCAACATGGTTAGATTGCACGTAAGTACTCTTCTGATGATTTGGTAACACGAACATATAAAGCGATTAAGTGATCTCTCGAGAAGTAGAAACACAGAAATTCACTAAACCGGATCCAAAGGAAAAACCAACCAGTCGTTATTTTATTCCACTGAAATCATTATTTCTGCATCAAAATCTTAAGGATACAAAAATCCATGGCGAAGAAAATCCAGCCGCGACCAGACTGTCAGAAATTAATCAGTCGTCAGTAATTAGAATGAAAATTGCAAACTGGAGTGAAGGCAATTACTATTACATTATTGATGATGGTTATCGAAAGATCCGAGAAGTTCTATCGACGTTCATTGTGTTGTTAACTTCTGTCTGCAATGAATATGTGAAGCTGCAACATTGCTAGCATCGAGTCTGCTTTTTCATGTTTCTATTTTGCAATGCAGGTTCTAGCGTGAGCCTGATATATTTTTGAGTAAAGCAGCACCGTTCGAGAAAAGGTTGCAGAGTAAACGGTGTATTTCACTTTCTATTAGAGCGTTGCATTTCTGCTTCGGTCCGACTGCGTGAACGATCGTACTCGTTATCTAAAGATCTACATGTAATGTGAATGAATGTACGCTACTTACCTTTCGCTCGCGAATGTACCTCCAGTATCGTTCGTTCATAACGCATGTAGTTAGAAAGGTTTGTGCTACCGATTTACGTAGCATGGTAATTGCCTGGTAGAACAATGATCGTTGGCTCATTATCAATTCAGAGTTTATAATCACATATCATTTTCAGATACTGGTGTTAACCGCCCTTCCAATATGCCTAGCTCAATTCTCCATCCAGGGTCCAAGTGACGGAAACCGGGCTGCTCAAGGACTCACATACAGCGAGGAAAAAGGAATCGAGTACAGCGATCAGAGAGGTGAGAAAAATCATTGAGGATAATCCGAAATTCTAAAATATTTCCGGTTGCATCTAGACTCTGAGGGAACTGGCGACTTCTCTATACAAGGTGCTTCGGACGGGAACAACGACTTTACCATACAGGGTGCATCGGACGGAAATTCAAACTTCCAGATCCAAGGCGCCACTGATGGAAACAGCAATTTTCAAATACAAGGAGCTACCGACGGAAATGCCAACTTTCATATACAGGGTGCGACTGATGGAAATGCAAACTACCAAGTTCAAGGGGCTACCGATGGTAACCGTCAATTCACCATACAGAGCCCATACGACGGTAACCAAGGTGACCAAAGGTCGCTGCAGTATGATGATCCGAACGGTAATTAAAAGTGAATTCAATCATTTCTTTCGCACTCATATCCTTTCCACGCTGATAATCCTCTCGATAGTCGTACAGTACAGTGACTTCTTGTATACCAACGTGGCGAATGTGATTTTTCAGGCTTCAAGCTAAACTGGAGATCTTATGCTCATGGTCAACTGTCTCCACAATCTCAGCAACAGCCTGAACCTCAACCATCGTACGCCACGAGCCAAGCTCAGTATTCGGAACCAGCACCTCGACCGGCAGCTAGACCAGCTTCTCGACCAGCACCTCAGCCAGCTGAAGAGAGTGAAGAACCGGAACCAGTGCAACAACCGATCAGTTATAGACCGTTCGAGAATGCTCCCGCCCAGATCAAACAGTTGCTCCAGTTTCAGTTGCAGATACCTTATCTTAACGCCATTCCGGAACACTTGAGGTATTTTTGTGTGTGTGTTAAATCACTGACTTCTTGTGTTTCAATTTTTTAATCAATTGGGGTCCATTTCTAGGTACGATCATCTGGCTACTGCTCAACCACCAGCTCAGGTTGATCATGGTCAGGCTCAGCAAGAAGCACCCCGAAGAGCTCCTGCTCCGCAGCATCGTCAAAAGCCACGTGGACATCAGAGAGCCAAACGTCAGGCACATCGACAGCAACAGCAGCAACAACCTCAACCACAATACAGAAGAGTTCCTCAACCAACTGCTGAAACATTGCCGCAATACTCTACGAAAGTACCGTCACAAATAATGCAGATACTCCAGTTTCAGTCTCAGATTCCTTATCTCAACGCTATTCCGGAGAAGTTCAGGTGGGTTGAATCAAATTACACTCGAACCCCACTTATTCAACCGACTCGCGACTGAACGCATTTAGCTATCTGACGAAAATCGGGGCCCCTACTCGTCTCGATCAAATAATTCATGTGCAAATGAGTCGGATGTACATAGATTCTTGAAATTAGTTATTCATTCGTGGTCTTTTAGATACAATCTGGACACTCCTCCCGCACCAGCTGAACCCTATCGATCGGGTGTACCAGCACCAGCACCCCAAAATGCACCTAGAGGTCATCAGCGAGCCAAACGTCAGGCCCATCAACAACGACCGGCTCAGCAACCTCAACAGCCTCAGCATCCTCAGCAACAGTACAGAAGAATTCCTCAGCCAGCTCCTGAAGCCCAACCTCAATACTCGACGAATGTACCTCCGCAGATAAAACAACTGCTTCAGTTCCAGTCACAGATCCCCTACGTCAGCGCCATTCCGGAAAAGTTCAGGTATTTTTCAGCAAGATGATTTCTATTGTCTTCTTCTTTTGATACTCGTGAGTACTATATAATCGTAATTTTTGGTTCAGGTATAATTTGGAGAACGCTCAGCACGATCCTCAAAATGGAGCTCAGAGTGGGCATCAGAGAGGCAAACGTGAAGCTCAACAACATCAAGAACAACTTCAGCAACAGTATAGGAGAATTCCGCAACCTGCTGTTGAAACCCAGCCTCAGTATTCGACCAATCTACCGTCTGATATTCAGCAGATATTGAAGTACCAGGCACAGGCTCCTTACAATATCATAGCCAATCAAATTGTATATCGTCCCGATAGACCCTACGTTCCTCAACCTGTTTCCGCACCAGCTAATAATTATCAGGCGGCACCTTATCATCAGGGTCGAAATAATGCCGATGTAAAACCCGTCAAAGAATAAAACAAGTAGATCTTTGAACAATATTTATCTCCACGATTTTTACTGAAATGACCTACGATCAGTTTTTTTTTTTTTGTTTGTTGTTGATTTACTTCGCGTTCTTTATGTGATTTTAAAAAAAAAAAAAAAATAAACGATTTGATTGATCTTGATCATTGTGGTGTTAACTTTTTCTGATTCATTGTTCAATTGTTGATTTTTCCAACGTCTTCCAGACTCGCTGCTGGTCACAATACTTGCTTATCGATTAATAAGACTCTCTGCTTCGTTATGTTTACTTTATATTAGTGTAAATCCCTACTATTTAATGCCTGTCGTTCTTATCTATATGTAGCATTAATTTTATAATTTTTTGAATAAAAATATTTTTTCATAAAACTTTTGTGTCGACGATGATAACTCGTCGAATATTACTTGTCACGTTTTGAGTTTCGACATCGATCAAAAGTCCCGGCTCATCTAGATGAACGATACGAGGCGTCTAAGACCCGACATGGAATCAGGTAAATCCATACAGGTTCTTTTAACGGTCTAAGAAATTAACATATTAAAAAATACTCGAACATACCATACCGGTACCATTGAAAAAATACAGAAGTAGGGGAGACCGGGGCTAGTTGTCACACTTTTTACTCTCTGATTTTTATATTTTTTCCAAATGTTTTTTTCGCAAATCTTGAGATGGGGTATTGTAGATGCATCCTTTGCGCACCTACAGAAAATTTTTGGTTATTCTAAAGCAAGTCTGAGTAGGTTTTTTCGAATCTTCAAAAAAATTCGCGGAGTGTGACAACTTGCCCCGAGGCGGGGTAAGTTGTCACAGACCCCGGGGTAAGTTGTCCCGAGTATTTTAAATGGTGAAAACGGGTTTCATTGTATTGTCTCCTGGAAACCACGAAACAGTCAACCTAGACTCCGAACACCCCACAAACCATGCGAAATCCCACCCAGACTCAGAGGATCTTGATAAAATTGACCTCAACTCAAAAAACCATGGTCAAGTCAAAATGGGGTCAGTTTTTACACGTGACAACTTGCCCCAATAATTTTGTGACAACCTGCCCCAACCCGCTATTTTGTTTAAAAATTTGCACATCTCGCTGACCCGCCATTCAAATATCAACAATATGTACATCAAATTAAAGCGTTAAGAATAACCTTTCCGAATATCGTGTAGCGAAATTTCTCAAGGCAGTCTAGAAAATGAGAAAAAACATATTAGAAGATGGAAAATAATTACTTTTCAGGTCCGATTTCAGTTTATCGATCACTGCGAGGCCGAATATGATGCGATATTCAATTTAACGACATTAGTTTGTTTCAAACATCGAACTACAACTTTGATCTATAGCACCGTTCGATCTGTTATCTAGCGGTGGAGATATGGACACTGTGACAACTAACCCGTGTGACAACTAGCCCCGGTCTCCCCTACTAGAAAAACAGGTGAATTGAAAGTGTACATTCTGTCTTTCTGGTCAGTAAATTCTAATTACATGATAAGATAAGTAAATGGAATCACTGCAACGCGAAAGGATAAGTATCTGTATAATATCAGTGGAATTTTCAGTCAGTCAGGTTAAAGTAGCAAAAAAAACTTACTCGGAACTGGTCGTCTGAAAATTCCAATATACATAATGGTCACGAATCCCAATCTTATAAAGGATACGTTTTGAATTATGCCACGAGATAAGTTGAGCTTAACATACTGAACAGTTCATATTCAGTTACCGTGAAAGCTGTGAAGTTTAATCAACAAAACAGGTTTGATCAGCTCTGAAATTTATTTATGCGACTCATTATCGCAATTTATGCGGTTTGTAGAAATGAAATGAAACTTCGCAGTCCATATTGAGGAAAGCTTGAAAATGAAAGCTTATTTCTTACGGTAAAAAGTACCCATCGGATTGAATTATAGAAATGCGGAAGTACCTAAAAGTCATTTTCGAACGATCCATAACTGATCATTGGTCGTATCGCGCAGTTGTATGTAAAGTTCGATAAGTAACTCGTTTCCTCTCCGGAACGGAGTCCGCAAATTTTTATTTCTTCTATATTTAAACTCCACTGACTTTCTGTCTCTCGATATGCGGTGTAACCTTACGGTGGGTGTTCAGCAGCCTTACGTGACCAGGGGCAGAAATAAAAATTTGTAACTAACTGACCGTGACGCCTTCGCTTCCAGGAGGTGGTCATTTACCCTGGGCACAGAATCGACCATATAGAAATGCTGGGCTACTTGAGGCCCAGTTTATTCAGCGATCGCTAGTTCACCGGATAGTTGTACGCGATCTGTTCCGAGAACATGAAGTACTCTGTGAGTATTTTGTGATATTATTAACGAACACGAAACAATCAGACCAATCAATTATTATCGATATGGGCTTATGATAAATAAATACTCAATTTTTAATCAAATCCTTATTCAAATTCAAAGTTATTAGAGTTGAATCTCTTCAATCGTTATAAAAATTAAACCAGACGTAGTTTGAAGAATGGTATCAATTCTTAATCCACATTTATCAGAGTATTTAGTTGACAAAAATTGTTTGCAAATTGAAAAATAATTGTCCGATCATGTATTACGTGAATTTCTGAATTTGAACAATTCAATTGTTGAGAAATTAATTCAACGTATCTAAATTCATGAAACCTACGAAGAATTAGGAAGAAAAAATGGATCATTGGGCAAAATGGTCGAATTGTATCACTCTACGAACTGGATATTGTTGTAGGGCATCAAAAAGTATTAAAACGTGAAGAGCTGCATTATCTTGGGATGTTAATCTCTTATTCGGGTTTCCATACAGCAGGTTTCAGATTTTAGATACATCAGGCATCTTCTCCTCTTCAAAATTCTATCAAATAGTTTCCTAGCTTATTGATTTCTTCCCTCACTGTCGATAGCAACAAATGACTGTTGCTATCGACAGATAGCAGATCTGACATATATTAAAAATGATAATAAATAAGTGTAAGTGAAAAAACCGCACCAGAGTGTAACCTACGTGACCCTTTCTACGATAATAAAGGACACTGTACTCGCTAGAAGCTATGTAGTCACCATCAACCTGCGTTACTTTCTAATGCGATCACTTTACGCTATTCGTTCTGCATGTAACTGGTGCACAAATACCAAGAGTGAATCTTGAAACTATATGATTTTCGCTGTGTCTCGTGTCCCAGTTACATGCATAAAAAATACACCTCGCGATCAAACAACTACCTCCATTAAATGTGTCTCATGAGAGATGAGATACCCTTTCATTTTCAATTGTCATTGATATGTGAGATCGATTCACACACTGATTAAGAACGTGACTTTCAGGTATTACTAACGGCAGTGGGTCTCTTCGTGAGTCTGGTCGTGTCTGAAACTCTCCGTAGCGATGAAGCTTTCTCCTATTCGTCAGAGGGTGAGTGTATATTATGCACGCTAAGAGTGACAGTATCCGACCATTGTTGAGCAAAAACACGACTCGGTCTCATGTTTCAGAAGGTATTCGTGAACGCAGATCTGCGGCGGCACCAGCTGCCCAACCACCGGTCGAGCACATAAACTACAGACCGTATTCTCAAGTGCCATCCAACATCAAGCAACTGTTGCAATTTCAACAGGCGCGCGAACCGATAAATCACATCGCGGCTCAGCCTCCACCACAATTAGCGAAGCTCCCATCCCCGAGCAGGGCGCAATACAATCCACAAATTCAATATGGGGGTCAATCTCAGATCAAACCCAACCCCCAATATCAGCCTCAACCTCAACTTCAGCAAGCTTATCAACCTCAAGCACAGCAAGCTTATCAACCTCAAGCACAGCAGGCTTATCAACCTCAAGCACAGCAGGCTTATCAACCTCAAGCACAGCAGGCTTATCGACCTCAAGCACAACAGGCTTATCAACCTCAACCTCAGCAAGCTTATCAACCTCAAGCACAGCAAGCTTATCAACCGCAACAGACTCCGCAGTATCAACGACCTCAACAGACCCAAGCGACTTACAATCCACAGCAATACCAGCATGGAAATCAGCAGCAGATTCCCGGAAACGTTTTTCAACCTGACCAACGTCGTCTTTACTGAAAATTTTGCGATTGAATGATTGAGTGCATTTATTATCGGGACGTAGCATCGGGACACCTGACTTTGACATTGTGTATCTCACAAGGAGAGTATCGGGCCTCCGGGTCACGGATTTCGGGTAAACTTGCAAGGTGGTTTCTTCGGCACAAAATATGGAGCCTCTGATGCTTAGTTTTATCTAATGGGCCTTTCTTCAATCCATTCGTGATTGATCAAGTCAGCAGTTCAATCAGCACAAACACATGGCAAAGGAAATCTATGGTAAAATTTTGCTTCAAATATTCATTTTCAACGTAGATTCGTGCGGATTCAATGGTAGGGTCTCATAAAGTCGAGGGTGAACGGATTATTCTGCAGTGTTAGTGGACAACCAATGCATTTTCGCAGTTATAATGTATACTCAATCAAGTAAGAAAGGCCCATTCGATAAAACTGAACATCAGGGGCCTCATATTTCGGGTCGAAGAAACAACCCTGAATGTTTCACCGAAATCCGTCACCCGGAGGCCTGATACTCTTCTTGTCAGTGAACAAAAATGGTGAAGCATCCGAACGTGGAACATTTTCAAGCATTTTCTGTTTCTCATTTCCGGTAAGCTTGACAATGATTCGGGTCCGGATGATCCACATGTCCTTGTACTGTATGAGATAAAGTGAGTAGAAACCGAGTGTCTCGATTTTACATCTCAATAGTAGGAGAGTAACTAACAGGAAAAGTAGCTAACAACAACGTTGGTCACAATTTGAAAACATGTATACCAAAAAGTATAAAAAATTTATCACAATGAACTGTCGATCCTGGCTTTGATGAGGTTTCATCATGTGAAATATTTGTCACTAATTCCGATTTACCTCGTAGATAGATATATCTGGCACGGACGACGTCATAACCCTGTTATTTGATGGAGTAATTATTGTTGAATCGACAAAAAAATACGTCCTAATTATTATTTTTTTCTAAAACTATGAACATACATGATTGACATAAAACAGAATATGAACTGATTCAGACACTTGAATAAGTGATCTTCAAAAATGAATACATTCGCGCGTTTCTTATCGTAATAAAAAAAAAAAAAAAATCGCGCAATTAAAAATCGTAAGGTGGTACAACAATTATATAAGGTTATTCCCTCGCCCCCTTGAACCCGTGATAAATCTACGTCATCTCGATATCCTCCGCAGAGTGGAAGCAGACCCGTTCGGGTTTGGGTTTCGAGTGGGTTTCGCCGTGTCGGCGGGACCAGGAGACAAATGTTTGTCAAACCCTGCGAGTTGCGCGATACCATCGCATCAGGAGCCCCGAGCCCCGAACATGGGGTTGTGGAGGGTCTCTCGCGCTAATGGAGAGATCAGAATTAATAGATATCCCTTGCACCGCGCCCTTCTTATGCTTATCAAAATACAACGCCCCCTGCTTTCCCCGCGGTGACGTTAGCAGACGACAAAGAATTGCCACTCTCTCCGTTCACGACGTTTCCATCTGCACCTTATACCCTTAGATTAATATTCCTCGAAATTTGCTCTCGGATCGTCCCCAGGATTTCAAAGGACCGATGCAATAATTAATCCATCCTCCAGGATCCAGTTGACCGAATTGTTAACGCGTGAGGCGACCGGTATACCAAGTGGTTTCTTTTTCAACCCCAACGATCCGCAGCCTACTTCACGTGCTCGTGATTGTCACGGCTAGAGGGGCGCTCGGGGAGTGAGGGGTGTCGATTTGTCACTAGTGGAATCAAGGTATCATCGCACCACTGGATTCGCACAAGGGGCGTATCTACGCGGTGGCATTCGACGATGTGGCAGCGACCGATTCACGCACCCTGGGTCCTCGGGGCGGCTCTCTGTGCCAAACAGGCGCAGGATTAGCGAGTCCATTAAAGTCGTGGACTCTATTAACCGTAGGGGTAGCTACAGCGTGACATCAACCGCTGTGACACAGTGGCGTAGAGACCGGGGCACGTGCCCGAACGCCACCCTCTCACCTCTGACTGAAATTTCTTCAAACTCCTTCACAGGACTTTTCTGTCTTATAATCTCTTATCATGGGGTGAAAACTCCGCTCTCAGAAAATATTTTCAATCGTCCTGAGGGTTGAAGAGGGTTTTGGCCCGATTTTTTTCAACCCGAATAACGATCGAGTGTGCTAATAAGTTCGGTGCAGATTTTTTCCGGTAAAGATCGGAGGGTACCCGCCAATGTCCGGGGTTCATGGAGGCAGATCACAAAGGGAGGATTACCGGCAGCTGGGGCACCAGGCTGCCGTCTCATCTCGACCTCACGAGTGAGCCATCCTTGTCGTTTTGGGTCTTTTCAACCTTCGTCACATTACTAACATAATTATCAATGTTGTAACGGAAGTCAAAGCAGAGTCGATTCACCGCAAAAAAATCCACAGGGACACGCAAGATGTGATCAGAAAACAAACTTCACCGACTATAATATAGACTTGGTCTTCATCTTCACCTGGTTATCATTGTAATGATAAGGAACCATTTTTTTTGCCTATCGAACACTTTTTCGATCAAAAATAATGAAAAATGACACTTTTGTAAAATTTATATATTTCTTATCCTCTTTTTTTATCACTGTTCCATACTTGGAACAAGAGATTTCAGAAATAATTTCATATTTTCTCAAATGGCATATTATATTTTTTATGGGTCAACACGATTCGAATGCCTTCTGATTTTCGAATATTGAATCGCACGACAAAAATGTAACTCCTGTATTTTTTGACACAATGAAGTGAAGAAAAGAAAACTGATTCTAAACTTTGCCCCAATTTTTTGACGGTACAAAAACTCTGTAAAAAATTAGGTCACTATATTTTATAAAACTCTTTGTTGGAAGAAAGTCGATTTTACAGCTGAACAAACATTTCATTGAAAACAAAAACAAAAAAGCTATAATGTACCACGCATTTTTGAAGGAATCTCGTTGTTTTCTTCAACTTTATCTCAGAATTATTTGATAAAACTGCAAGAAGATCGATATTCCGAAAAATAGTTAATCCTCCCATGGTAGAAAATTGGTTACACTGACAGCAAAAGGATTATTCAGAGCTCAATCGATTCATAACTGCATTCTCCTTCTGTATTTCATGTTCTCATATTTTGTTTTTTTCTCATATTTCACGAACCCTTTTCCGAAATCGAGTAACTTATACGAAAAATATGGCCTGCGTAGAACCGTGTGAACTGTTCTGCGGTCTGTAGTGTGATTACAATAATTGCGCTTAATCCCTCGAGGGGTTGAAACACGCGGCAACCTCCGGTGGCAGCTTCGGTGGTGGCGTCGGTGGCGTCGGTGGCGTCGCGACGCCATACCCCACGTGTATGAGGATCTAGAGTCCATCCACGGCAAACTTCACAATCAAAGTCCCTAAACCCAACCACCTCCCACTGCATTAATGATAATATGACGAGATTTGTTTCAACAACAAGAAATCCCTCACGTGTATGCAGAGCAATACGCACGGATTAGGTACAACTACGTCCCAGGTTGAAGTGGAGCTCTCAATAAGGGTCGCTCGCTCTGTACAAATACACAGAAACCGTTGAGACTCGATAACGTCACAAAAGTATAGTTAATCTTTAAAAATACTGTCAAGTACAGCGACAAAAATTGTCAACTAATCTTCATACAATCCCGTCATGAACGAACATTTGCAAAAAATAAGCAGAGCTATTTTGATGGTTTCTGAAATATTGTCAGAAGAAGGAATAAAATACTGAAACTCCTTCCAATCACTCGAAGAAATTGCATCCGAATTCAGTTTTCAGGGTTCAGTCAAAATTTTTCATCCCCTTTTGCTGCTTGATATTTTCAAGCTGTTGAATATGTAGAAGTAGAGAAACAAAATTGTGGTTGTGTTTCCAGGTGCCTTTGGATATAGTTAGTAAAAGTAGTGACTTGATTCGTGGTATGTGAATTGAGTCGAAGAAAGAGCGTGCCCCAGAGTCTAAGAAAACGAGTCTTCGACAATGGCTGACTCCGTAAGGCAAAAATCAGAAAGTTAGGGACCAAGCCGCAGTATGGGTAGCACAGTGAATGGATCTGGGCAAAACGATGAGCAGCTGTGTCATAGGAAGCGCAGTGATTGGCCGGCCCTTTTTGACGGCCATGTTGGATTTTTCTAGTCTACTTTTCGTCAACAATGGGATCACGTGTGGCCGGAGGGTCGAATCTCCCGTACAAAACCCCAACCTTCAACCTATACTCACGATTTAAGCGTTTGCACAAACTTACGGCTATTCTGAATGAAAAAAAATCTATTTGACTGTTGCAAATTTTTCAAATTCTCTTTGATTTCGTCTTTGAAACGGTTCCGAGGCTTTATAGACCGAAGAACTAATTATGAATCTTTTTAATTATTCTTACGCTCCAGGTGCTCACCTGCGTACCCACGCAGCAGGTACACGACCAGGCTGTCAATTAGGACAAATAAAGTCAGCTTTATTGTGAAACAGATTATTTCACGACTCAATAACCCCAAAGTAATATCCTGAGGTAAATCTCCTCCACTGATCTATCCTCGGAGGAATTCCTTGTGGTTGTCTTTGGCTAAACTCGGGGCCTAATCCCGAAGGGCAAAAGACAGAAACGGAGTCCGAGTCTGAGTGATGAAGTCCGCAAATCCAAAATCCAAAATAATTTACATCCGTGCTCGAGTTTCGCAAGGACAAAGGAACGGGCGCTCGGTAAGTTCGACCTTAATCCCGGGTCGACGTCAGGTGCATTTTTGTGCAAAGTTGAAGACAATTTTTTTCGCAAGAATAAAAACTGACGCGTCAATTTGAAAGCAAAAATGAAAATCAATTGTGAAACAGCGGCTGCAGAGTTAGTCGCTCGATAAATAGACTCGGAATCGTTTTGTCCGACCCATGTACGTTTGGACCCTAATAATTTATTCGAATAATAAGCATCCCAATGGAAGAGTGATCCCCCAAGCATCAGTGTCACGGCAGTGATGAGCCCCTCAATGACAGCAACCAACATAATCTGTTCCCATCAGACTAGACATAATGGGTGCATCACCGGAGCTTTTACAATAGAGAAGAGCAGAAACGACACCCCAGGTTACAGGAGGGCGGATGTGTGTTTCTGTGCCGTTCGCCCCTGCGCGATCACCTTCACTCCGATCTTTTACCGCTTCCATTTTATGTTTCACGCTTTTTCACCACTCCCACACCAACCTGGCCGTATTTCTATATTAAATTCCTGACGCGAAGCTGAGGCTCGCACGTGCAAATATAACGTGGGGTTAAAGAAGCAATCACCCCCATCTCTACCCCTAAAAAAAAAAAAAAAAAAAAAAAACGCTGGAAATATTTTATCACTTCATTTCGTCGTGAGTTGATTCGATCAGGCTAATTCACCACGAATCACAAACCTCGCAAGAACTTTCCTGAATTAGGGAAGAATGAATTGAAACGCTCTCAATAAGGTATGCGAAAAATTCACGAAAGAATCGTAATATTGACGCTCTTGAAATGCCTCTTTGTCGCTTATACACACAATAACTTCCGACTTTTATTATTTTCGTTATTTGTCGCTTGGATCAGATTGTAATAACAGCTTCTGTGGAATTCCACGCGAGTTAAACTCGCAATGAAGAACCAACAACCCGACTGTTTGTCATTCCACACGAATGAAATATTATCGGAATTAGAAAATCCTGAGAAAATATGAACTCTTCGTTTTTTCGTGGTTTTCGTCCGATAATATGAACGAGGTACTGGCGTTGCAGCCCCGCGTAGCCCCAAAACCGATCCAGACTACGGTGGCAGCCTCCACTAATTGACTACAATGCAAGCCCATATGGAGTACTTTTTCTGTTTTGTTACCTCAAAACAAAGCCGACAATACGACCGAATCTTGAGTGGGTCATGATGGGGTGGCGTTGGTCCGGAGGATCTAGACTCGGTCATTGAATCGATGTAGCACAATCGAGAGCGCATTGTGACCGAGGTGCAATTACATCAGGGTTCTTTGTACGACGTCATCGATAGTGTTTTGTTACTGTTGCTCGACAGTGTTTTGTTAGTCGCTCTCCACTGGCGGAACACTGAGGCAAGGTGGACTGGATATGTAGAAATTGTACTAATGGCGGCGGCCTGGTGGGAACTACTTGATCGCCACTTAATACCTGCGTTTGTTACAACTCCCTTTATCTTAACCACCGTAGGAATTCACCACGGACTCGATCCTATGGGATTATAATAACCGAACCGAACGACAATGGACTGGTTCGGCTCCGAGGGCGCCAAGAGCTGGACCAAAAAATCCAAGAGAGATTATTATTCGGTCGTCCGGAAAGGCTACATACAGCAGTAAGCCACAAACTCGTATATTTCACCGCAGTCTTGCTCGGCATACGGTCACTCAAGTTCCAATTGTTTAATCGAGACGCTAATTACTCTCAACAATCAGACTCTGTGCGACCAGGGTTCAAGTGCCTCTGACTGATTGAGCCCAAGAATTCATATTTACCGACTGCGATTATTATACTCGCGATTGTTTCGATTTTTTTCTTTCGGGCAAAACTCTACTCCTCGATGCTAAAACTTGTTCTCCATGGATTATGAAAGTAGTGGAAGTTTTACACAGTTTCGTCGATCCTCATAAGCTCTCGGTGTTACTTCTGGGCGGACTGTTTACCTGAGTAATTTGTCCGCAGATAATGCTTCCACCAAACCCAAAATCTCCAGGGGTCCTGCAGATTTTACCTCAGAAATATTCTGCCGGCGGTAACTGGCCACTAATCTTTTTTCTTCTCCACGACACAGACACGCTGACAAAGTCGATGGCCCAAGATTTTTTTCGGTTGACAAGGGCAAACGATCTTCAACGAACTTCCTCGAGAAATTATCAAGAGCAATTTTCTGAATGACCCTTTCACTCGGTGACGATAATATTTATAACATATTTTCACAGTTGGCCACCATAATTTCGACACCCCGTAACGAAAAATATCAAACAAGCGTTTATTCGCACTAGGGTCTAAACGGTTCCCGCTGTGATCGAGTACCAATATGTTTCTGCACCCAGTCATGCGTGAACGAGAGTTACTCGAGATTCACAAGGATCGTCCCGCATCCTGCGAATTGTTACAAATTCGTGAGAAACTGTCTAGAATATATATATTTTTTTTTACAAATCTTCAATTGGAATTTGGATTTAGTTAGTCTTTTAGACGAATCGAGAAAAAAAATTGAAAACAATTCATGGGATCATCGGTAAAAATAACAAGACTAATCTTTTGGCAAGCGTGACAATCGTCGACAAAGCTTTATTGACAACAACACTAGAGTCGCAACAAGAAAAGTTTCAAAGTATGTATAAGATATTTATTTCCGTGGGGTAGAGCGGTTCTGACAAAAACCCTGGAGCCAACGACGGTGATTACGCATTGGTCTACCAAAAGAGGAATAGAAATGCCTCAAATATACTGACAGGCATCGTAGGCTGGGCTCCGCAGTCGCTTTTGTGTAGCGATTTGCGCGCAAATCACCATGAAATGCCCGTAAAATAAGTACCATTGTGTTCTCCTTCTGCAGGTAGGACCGAATCTCACCGCTAGAAAAGTACCTAAACGTCTTTACCTCGGTGAACATCAGCCAGGAGAAAAAATAAAAAATAAATGTTCATCTCTTTTGTAGTCAACCGCTGATAATTACCTTTCGTGATAAAATAATAGATAATCAATTATTTATAACTTTGAATTCATAGTCCTTTTTATTCAATACTTTTATAATTACAGGTTCTTAAAGCTTCGTTTGAATAGATCAACGTAATTTTTTAAAATTCTTTCCGTGAAAACGTTAAACTTTTCACACAGAGAACGTAGTATTACTTAATCTCGTATAGCTTATTAATTATTTAGGTAGAATATTGTTGTTGATTAATTTAATTTCTTTTATTATCGATTACCAAAAATGATATTTCTGACTTCAACTCACAGCTATAGCAGTTTAATGATATATTTACAATATATTTACATCTTATAAACTATTAACTATAAATCAACCATTCAGTGTAGAATAATTATTGCAATAAACGCACCTTGTGCGTTTTCCCATATATTCATGTTAATAATAATGATAATAATATTAAAATATTCAATAGAAAAATATTAATTGTTTTATCATTAGCTACACTACTTCATACCGAAATTCTCCTAACCGTGTCAGAATTCATTCATCTTCTTACAGAGACCATCAACTCATTTGCGCACTGCACGGTTAAAGGCTCATAAATTTATACGCGTTCAACGTGATATGTTTGCATCACAGAGATTTGCTATTACGATTTTATCACCCCTTGCGATATAAATATTTCCACTTATCGAGTCATCTACATCGTTCGTGTAATTATAGCTATATCCAACATCTATCATCCCCTTCAGTATTCCACCCCGAGCCTTGTCACGAGAATCCTTGCCTCGACTATATTCCCTCCTCTCTCATCCCAGGACGAGAAAGGCCAAAGTCCCTTCACCTATCCGTCAAGGATCGAAGAAATCCCGGCCACTCAGACAACCTCCGCCTTGTACATGTCGCAGATGATTTTTTCAATCGGAATAATGCCGATCGTTCTCCTGAAGAAGAGCTCCTCGATCGCGTGGGTCGATACGGATCTCAGTGCCGGAAGTAGCAGCAGCAATCTGCCAAACCTGAGTGCCCCGAGTGGAGCTCCGCTCAGTTTCTGTCCCAATGCGAGTTGGGCGTCGTCCCTGAGTCTGGCAACGCATGAAGCGTCCCTGAGCCGATTTCCGGTTCCTGGAGAGGCCGATCCGCTGCTGCTGCTGCTACTCGGTACAGATTCGCTCTCGAGACCAGCCTTGTAGAGGACGATCGCCTTGATGTAAGCAAACTCGTGGGGATCGAGGTTCATGGAGTGAAAACCGTTGAGGGCTGCCCTGAACCGATTGACCTCGACGGATAACGCTAATCCCTGCGGTCCAGCCGGAAGCAACGGCGCCGGGTCCAGACCAGGCCAAATCTGAGCCGCTGCTAAGAGGAAAAGTTCTCTCCAGGACGCCTCCAGCAGCGTCAATTGATCCTCCATTGTCAGACCGGTACCAGCGGTTAAAGTTCGAGCCCAATGAACATTCATGAATAGGAGACGGGCTGCCTTCTCGCATACTGACTCTACAGCTATCGAGGATACCATTGGCATCGTCGGAATAGCACCGAGATTAATCGCAAGCTGGAATCAGAAAAAATCTCGTTTAGGGTCATTGTGGGCGATTTGATTTGAGAAAATGTTCTCATCGACAAACGATTGGAGGGATTTTATAGAAATTCGAAGAGATTTTATGCAATTCAAGTATGATTTCCTACGATTTCGAGATATTTGAACCTGTAATAATCAAATTTCACATTCACACCGGGTCAATTCAACCAGAGCCAACTTTGAGCGATTACTGAAGCAAGTCGACCCGCGTCATATTTCGGTATAAAAATTCATGAAACTGTGAATTTTTGGTTTTTAAGTACTGAAAAAAAGGGTTCGAAAAAAAACAGTTTTCTACTAAAAAATTCATAACTTTTTCTATTTTCAATATCTTTTCGCAAAAATTTAGAACGATGCTCTTCAGTTATAGTACATCCATAAAAAAAATTGTTTGTTACAGTGTCTTTCAAAGAGTATATTTTTTTTAAGGTTCAACTTGACGATTCGAGGCGTTTTTAATACATTTTTTCGGTTTTTGCCTGTTGACCGCTCGTCTTCTTCGATTGAAAAATGAATCCGGGTCAAATGGACCCAGACTTATTATCACGAGTTGAAGTGATTTCGAAAAGATTTCTAACTATGTCAAAAAACGAATAAGTAGATCCTCCATGAGAAACATACAATTTAAAATTGTGAAATCAAAACAGCAATCTTCGTACCTTTGGGACGGACATTCCGTTGCAGAACACCGGATGTGACATCGGATGATGGGGCGGTGGACCAGCCATTGAGACGCGAGGTTCCGACGGAGGTTTGGGCAAAGCCAAGTCCAGTACACCGGCCGGCGGGGCTTGCGGTACTCTTGACATCATCACTTCAGGTTCCTTGAAATAGAGTGCCATTTGTCTCCTGAGGGTCGAGTTCCTCGGTCCACGTTCGTGCTGGACGGCTAAATGAGACAAAATAAGATCGAGGTGAGATCGACTGGTCGATAAAACAAGACACACGTTCTTGATGGTCAAATTTGTCTATTCTCTCACCATCCTTGTTCATGCCGGCTTGGATGCACTTGGCTAGACGACAGGCTCTGCACTGATTTCGATGAGTTTTGTCCACCATGCAGCCACCCTCCGACTTTGCCTTGCAGACGTATTGGCGATTGCGTCTTATCGATCTTTTGAAGAAACCGGCACATCCGTCGCAAGCGAATATCCCGTAGTGTTTTCCGGATGAATGATCGCGGCATACCTTGCACGGTATGTCGTAGAGAATTCTACCTGAGGAAGGAAAAATTAACCGTTATTATCGTTTTGTTTATAATAAAAATGGTGATTCCGGAACGTTTAACCTTCGACTATGGACTCCACGTATGCACTATACCTCTTTGAATGGAATATAATAATGGTATAACTGATCGAGAGATCGAGATACACGGGGTGAGTGTCGTGTTTCGGTTGCTCACTTAAACGATGAATTCAACAGCAACGTCCGGCCTATTCATGAAACTGCTCAGCTAGTTGAATTCATCTACTACGGACCTTCAGAACTCTGAATGGAAGCGAGGGTGGAGTCGTCAGAGCCCCTGAATTTATAACAATATGGTTTTGGCCTCGCGAAGGTACATAATATGGTGCCTGCAGAACCTGGTGGCTACATAAGCACACGGTGTACCGCAGGGTTGAGGCATTCCTCGAGGTACGTGTACATGCCCTACCAACTTCGCGACAAATTGACCCATTCACAGAACTGTCATTCAAGGAATTCGTGTTTTCACTCGTAAACGGGTTCCTACCAAAATACTTCATTCTTTGACAGATCATTGTCGCAAATCTTTCCACCAGACCACAATGAACCATTCATGAGAAATTTTTAACCCAGACTTTTTAATTTCCTCCTCATGGTTGAACCTTTTTTTTCTGATACCGGCGAGTCTACGCTCATCGATAATTGATAGAAATAAAAGTTGACGCAGTTCGGTAATAAGTATCCTTCAATCATTGATTATTCAGTCACAACTTGCTGTGTGATGTACGTTACGTTACACAAATGCATTTACGAGTCCGTGAACGAGCACCGGGTAATTCCACCCCTGAATGTCTGGACGATGGACAGACAAGCGTCACGTTGATTTAACCTATAGCTTCCCCACGGTACATATGGGATATCCGTGTATTTTATGAAGGATGAAGAATAAGTTCAAGTTCGTATAACATCGAGTAGAATCACGCGAGGCGACCCTACGGTCACCAACGTTATAAAAATTGCATCCATCATCCCTCGCTCGCAACTTGTTGCCTTTTAATTATTCACAGCTCCCCCCCTCACAATTATATACTGAAAGGGGGGAGGAGAGTTTTACCGGTACGCGTTTTACCTTTGCATCGACGGAACTTCTTTTTTCAATATTCATATAAATAACTCTCCAACGCATCGAGAAAAACACCCTTTACCCTTGGGGTTCAGAGGGTTGAAAAAGTTTAAACTATACACCTTCCGCTATAACATTCACTATCGAAAAACACTGGCATTATCATCCAACTTGCAACACTGTAACTTGCGGTTAAAATATACGCACTAGTCTCCGTTTCACGTGATTCAAACTTTTCAAAATGAATCTACACCCTATCGACTGTTTTATGTACTGATTTTTTTTTCTTACGTACGCGAAGGGCGAGGCCCCGGGGATATTTTCGATTAATTCTTTCTAAATCCCTGCGTAATAAAGTCTATCAGTTAAAACAACAGAAAACGAGATACCTACATCTGCTTTGCAGGTATATAGCATGACTACGGTGTGGCCCCCCCATGTGATACCGAACTCCTGCAGTTTCGTGCCCGCGGAGTCACCCCCAGGGAAACAGGGGGCAGATGATTTCGAGGGAGTATGTAATAGGGGTGGACGGACAGGCTATACCCATCCGCTATCATCCGCGCACGCAGATGCGACCACGTGCGTGTACGTACTCTGTGCGTCTGGTTTAGCTCAAATTCTCTCTTTTTAAAAGCATATGTCACCGAATTCCCATGCTCCGCTAACGACTCTAGAATCGCACCTGATTATCCGTGAAGCGATAAAACAGTGAAACGCGTTATTACAAATGCAAGCATCGCGGGGCGTCCTTCCGGTACTAAAATCGAACGTTCGGTACCAAATTTAACGAGAAACGTACAATGGGTCAAAGTTACATGTTGTATCAATCGAACATTTTCAACAATTATCTTATTCGTTTTATATTCATCTTATAACGAAAGTCAATCAGATCGAGATCAATTCGGTTTTTGCATAGAGAAAAAAAAACTTGAACGATCAAATCATCAAGCGATGAGATTTTTTATCTGTGGATTTTGTCCATTTCGATCAACGAATTGGATTTTATTATAATTCTTTAAAAAAAGGATTAACACGTTTATCGACTGTGAGATTCGAAATTTTACGATTTTTTGGGCTCATTCTTGCTAAAATGTCCTCTTTGTGATCGAGGAATCGAGTATTGAAGAGAATAAGTGAACAAAATGAACACGAAAATTTATGACTTTCGATTTTTCTAATTGGAAAAAAAATCGTCGATGATGATGGCACTTTTTTAGGGTCGAGTAAAAATCTGGATGCTCGTGTTCCACGACCCATGACAAAACGGCAGCATAAGTTCACAGTTCACAACCTGTTGGTTGGAGGGTCAATGCGGTGATTCTGACCATATTGTATTGTTTTAAACATCTGGTATTATTTTCTCATGCGAATGAAATAGCGTTTAAAATATACCACATGCGCTTTATTTCACACGAGATCAAATAATTACCTGCGATCATAGACCGGGGTGGGAGAACTCGGTTCACCTTTAAGGGCATGCTGGACTCAGATTTCCGTATTTAAAAAATGATGGAGCCTGATGTGAACGGGGGGGGTGTTTAATGGGTTCGCTAGACGATTTGTAATGAAATTTGT